>PVIC010056163.1:0-11020 GCA_004025085.1 Thryonomys swinderianus
TTTCTATAGGAAAGTTGGTGTGGGAAGGGGATGAGGGGAAGGAATAAATATGATACAGAAAGAAAATAAAAGAGCATGTATAAGGGGGGAGGAGGGGGGAGTGGGTAGGGATATGGGTAAAAATGAGAATTAACTTGTGGCATATACTGGTACAAATTTCCCAATGTTATATGTGATTTTGAGATGTATATAAAGTGTACCAATAAAGAATTCAATTAAAAAAAACATATTCTAAGATCAACTTGTCACGGTCACAGATGACAGCACAGATGAAGAAATCAACACTCAAATGGGAAAGTACTCCAGATCTCTGGTACAAAGCTGCACCTGTGTGTTGCTACTACAGGGTACGTGGCAAAGGAGAATTTGCTCATCAGCAACGGTAGTCAGTCCAGTTCAGTAGCCAAGAAGGCACCTGTATCCAGGCCCCAGAAGCACATCCATCTCACCATTACCAAGGCAACATTCAGGGCATTTAGATAGAAAAGAAAATGACTTTGATACTACTCCTTCTGAAAAAGTTAATTTCTGGCTCTTTTTCTAGGAGTTTCTTATACATAGAAGTGTGGTTATGATGAAAATTAATAAAACAGTTTTTATCTTCAGAAGAATACTATAATGAGAGAAGGTAGAGGGCAAAGTAGGATAAAGTGAAATCCACCTACCTACACTTGGCATTTGTGGGAAATATGTTCAGGACAGGGAAAAATAGGACTACTGCACTGCTTGGGAATAGTGAAAACCTGTGGAAGTCTGAGTTCTCCTTCAAGTTCTGACACTATTTCACTGTATGGCTCTGACCAATTAACTCAAGGACTTTTCCCAGGTAGATAAATAGAGAGATCAATTTAGGCTTCCATTCTACCTGCCTCTTTCAAAAGACAGTGAGAGAACTGCATGTGGTACATTTTTGGTTTGTTATAATGGTTGAAAGCTGCTAAAGTGACAAAAATATTTTTCAAAACCTTAAAAGCAATAAAAAGTTACAAGATAGTGTTACAAAGCAACAGTGAAATAATAATGAGAACCTAGAGAGTTGAATAAGTGTAAAAGTGGTTACCTTTGGCTTAACAGTAGTTTCTGATGCTAGTAAATTTGAACTTCCATGTTAAAAATCTTTTGAATGAGAGGACAGAAATCACATCCCAGAACCAATAGAAAGTAAGAAGCCCAGTAGGAAGTATGCCCTAGGGAAACCTAGGGCTCTTAAGAATTACATCTGCAGGACAATAGCAAACCACACATGTACCCTGTTGGCCTTAAACCTGAGTTTATACTGTCCAGAAAAAGTGAAATTGTAAGCTTAAAATGGCTCCAGATTAGTGGTACTCCAGGATCCTGGCCAAAACAAAGACAAATTCTATCTGAAGAAACACAACTTTATCATGAGTTAAATGTGACATCTACAAATGGTTTTCAAATACAATGACTAGCATGTGAAAACCTGCAACAACAACAAAAAAACAACAACATTTAAAGAATCTTCAGTAAAAGCAAACAACAGGAACAGGCCCTCAGAAACTTCAATTACTAGATGCAGCAGAAACAGACTTTAAAATGATGCTTATTGTATATGAAGAAATGAAGAGTAATCTATGGTTTGATATTTACGGGAAGAGGAAAATTGCAATTTACTGTATTAATCAGTTTTCTCAAGACTGAGATAAAATACTATACCTAACACTTAGAACATAAAGAGTAAGAGGCTACTGAGTGTGACTGTGAGCTGTATATAAAATGTACCAATAAAGAATTCAATTAAAAAGAAAGAATGAGAGGCTAAATTTGTCTGCTGGCTTTGGGAGATTCAATCTATGATCAGTTGGCCCCAAGACAGAAACTTCATGTAGGAAGGGCACGGTAGAGTAAAGGTCTTTAGTTCATGGTGGCCAGGAACCACAGCATGAGAACAGTGCCAGAAAGGAACTGGGTGGGCACAAGACGTGGACTCCAATTTTACACCTCCATGACCTATTCAGTTAGCCCCAGGAGGTTGCTCTGGCAACCCCAGGGTGGATCCTAGAGCTAATCAAGTTGACAGCCCACTTTACTTGCCACAGTGACATATTGTTCAGTAAACTTTTGTGATTTTCAATTGATCCATAACAATTATACTTATAAACCAGGGCAGCAGGGAAGGCACCTCCCAAGAGGGTATGGAATACAAAGACATGCTGGGCCAGGGAGGCATGCTTCAGCTACAATGGCTTCTCCACTCCTCTGGTGCTTGCTCCCTCCTCCTTTGGAGGCTGTGGAGGCAGTAGGAGGCAGGGGTGGCCAGGGAAGCAGACACGGTGGCCTACCTCATCCTGGAGTGGATCTGCTTCCTGCCCTGCATGTGGACTTATGGAATCACCAGGGACAGCTACGTGGAGGGGGCCAAGAGCACCACCTAGCTGCACTGGCTCATTGGCAAGGCCACGGTGACAAGACACTGGTGGCAGTACACAGGTTTTCTACTTGTTGGGAAGAAGCAAATACTTTTGAAGGTGCAAAATACTACATAAACCATAATGAAAGGAAAGTGACCTGCACACACCCAGTTACAGAGTAGCCATCACAAGACAACTGTATTTTTGTAACAAATGAACAGGCCTTTGCACCCATGACATCTCAAGAAAAGAAGGGCAACCCATAAATATGATACATGAAGCTTCTTACCATAACATGGTTTCAGATTATGCAGCACATCAGATAAGCCCTGTAGTATGAATTTCAAGGTCTTCAAAAAATGCAGTTTGGGAAATGCAAGTTTGGAAAGAGGTCAAATTCAGTTAAAGGGAGCCTTAATGTACCTGTGGTCAGATGAAATCGTCCTTATAAACAGGACAGTACTAGCATGAAGCTGTTGAAAAAAGTCTGGTTCGTGCTTTCTGAACTTTGCAGCTTTTATTATAGATATGAGAAAGAAAGTATTCCGGGAAGCATACTCTTACTTAGTTTTCAGATAAGCTCTGCTTAGTTCTGAGGATCACCTTAATCACAAACACCTTTTCAAGGCAACTCATTCAAACATGTGGACCCATTATTTCTGTTCTGATCATGGAAAGGAAATGGTGCTATGGATCAAAGGCATGTTAGATGCTGGTCTTCTACAGGCAGAGCCTGTGAGAAAAGTGACAAGATTGCATCTGAAAGCTTGTCAACTAAAGAAATAAATTCCCAATCATAGAGTGCTAATTAAACCAGAGGTCCTAAACAACTGGAAAAACCAACCAAACAAAACAACAACAACAACAAAGAACAAACAAATAAAACAAGGTAATAAACAAACTTGAAGACAAAAAGACATTAGAAGCTAAAAACATGGATTTCAAAATTATGGTCAAGGTAGACCTTTAGCAAAACTAAGCACTGAGTTGAATTCTCTGTTCTCTTAGTGTGATGATGGGTCAAGGTGTCCAACTCAGATTGCACACTATAGAGTCAGTGTGTATAGTTCAGAGCACACGATAGTTAATGTCAGCATGGCAGATCTGAGTGGGGAAAGTCTCCCCACATAGTGTCCTTACATCAGGAGACTGAGTCATACAGAGAATGAATTTGATGCAGCAGTTGGAGCAGTGGATTAAAACCCAGAAGGGGAGAAGTCATGAAGAAGAAACTAGAGGAGTGATTTCTTACAAAACACTGCCAAGAAATATGCCAAGCCTCAGAGTCCAAATTGTGGACTGCTACCCAGAATGTTACAGGACCCTCCCCAGGAACAGCAAGACCAGGGCAGGAAGCATCTGTGGTCTGGGTCCTCCCAGCCCGGACCCATGGTTGAAGAGGAGCAGAGGACCATGCGAGTACGACACCATTTGGCAGCAGCGGCAGTTTGACCACAAGCAGAGCACCCTCCCTGGACAGTTTCTCGACCAGTCCCGAGGCCATGATCAACATCGCCAACCATTCCCATGTTGACCTCCTGCGAGTCCATCGCCGCTTACCAGGGCTACTCCCCACAGCGGACACACAGATCCAAGACGAAGACACTCACTTGGAGAAGAGAATGACCATGGGCCACAGACACGTGGCTTCCTATTCTAAGGCTGTGTGCCCAACAGAAGGTCCGTCCAGGCAGCCTAACTTTACAGTCTTTAGTGCCCAGAGCCCCCAAGAAAAATGCCGTCAGAGGATGAAAGTAGAGATACATTATACAAAAAACGACCTGAAAAAGTAGATGTCGAGGTTATGTGAACAAGACAAAGTGGTACACACGCTGGAAGAGAAGCTTCCGCAGCGCCACAGAGAGAAATGCACGCTGGAGCAAGTCCTGCTCTCCGCCTGCGGGAGAGAGAGAGGTGATGGGCCGAGGAGCCGCCGCCGCCAGGCAGCCCGCGGGGCTGAGGGCGACGCCCCGAGGAACCGGCTGCTCTGCGCCCGGAGCGCGAGGAGCCAGAGTGTGACCAGCGGGAGGACGACGTGACGGTCGGTAGGACCCAAGTGAATTCATATTTCTTTTTGCTTTTCGGTACGTAAGGCTCGTTACTATATTCGATGAGGTTTGTTTTTCCCTTCCCACTCCCGCGACTGCAGGGCTTTATTTCACTCTTGACTTGTAAAAGATTTATACGTCCATGGACTTAAAATGTGCTCTTTTCTTACTGTTAAGTGAAGCATGTCCTGTTTTCCGCTTTCTTTCTCAGATCGTCAATGTCAGCAGTCACTGCCATAGGTCAGCTTAGACACAAATGTTACAGTTTACCTTCGCTGAAAAGAAACTAAACTGTAGGTACTTTGAAGTACTGGACTTACACTTTATTGGAACAGATGTGTATAGCCATGAACAGGTTTTCAAATCCGGTAATTAGTTGATGTACAAATGTTAATATGTTCGATGTGTTTATATTATGTAACGAGCACAGGTAATGTATTAAAGGCTACCTACTACTGTGCGATGTAAGTGTTCAACTCTCATTTCTTTTTCATCATGTTAAATAAATGTTGATGCCCTTAAAATAATTATACTTATTTATGAAATATGGTATGATAATTCGATACATATAAAACTGTGCAATGATCAAATCAGGGTAATTATCATTTCTTTGTGCTAGGAACCTTTGAACACTTCTTACTTAGAGATATCACTAAGAACTTTTTATTCTTAAACATTCATGGTCTCTACTGACTTGTCCTGCAGGTGGAGGGCTGAATGGGGAAGTCTATGTACCTCAGTCCCCGAAGTAACCATGGCTGATTCAAATGAAATTGGAACCTGGGAGCAAAAGGGACACAAGATAGATGCAACATTTCCTTTACAGGCCGGTTTCCTAGGACCTGGGAGAGAGAAGCTCAGAGCACAGGGATCAGAGCAGCGAAGTTATGAGGAGGCTCTGGGCAAAGGCAAAGCAGGAGAGAAGAAAAATGACCACAGCTTTCACATCGTGGTAAATTAATCCAGAATTATTTGGTACGAGATTGCTACATGTGAAATTCCCCTGTGTCTCGTTGCAGGGACTTTGGAAACAGCACAAGGGGAAGATTTCTGGCACAGTGCTAGTTCTCTGAAGGTACTGCAGCGCAAGGTCCAACATTCACAAGAGTCTTCTGCTTGCTTTAATGCTCTTCTTTTACTGTCACGAAACTCTTAACTTTTTTCACTGGAGGCTTCACATGTCGATTCTTCATTAGGTCCTGAGAATTAGGCATCCACGCTCGATGGATGGAGTAGTAAGCAGACAGCAGCAGGAGAGAGGATAAGGTCAGTGACAACTCACTGAGTTTTGCCTGCCAAATGGCTCATGAATGTGCTAAGACTAAATGAGGGCCCAGTGGTGTCGTAGGCAGCCAGTGTGTAGAAACATTGACTGGGGTTTTGAGGCATCAGTCAGAAATCATTTGTAGCTGGAAATGGGATCAGAGTTCAGTAGTAGAGCACTTGTCTACCATGCACCTGTGTTTGGCCACAGCATGAGGAAGGGAGGGACGGGGGGAGCACTATGTGAGCGTTATTCCAGCAGGGTCATGCATCTCCCCTTGATTCCTATAACAAAGCACAAGGCACTGACTAAACCTTTGCATATAGGAGCTAATGAATTCCTTATGAGAAGAACATCATAGTAGGTGCTTTTACAAAATGAAAAAAAATTAAAATGTGCCTTTTTGGAGAAGCCTATTGTCCTAGTTGACTGGAGACATATAAACAGCAGTAAAAACAATGGATGAAACATTATGTTAAGTGCCGGCTAGAGTGATGCAATTGGAGTTGAGAGGAGGAGCTTTGATGGTACTGGGATGGTCAGAGAAACTTCTTGAAGGAACTGAGTTTCAAGATGTGTCTTGAATAGTAGGCCGTGGATACATGGGACAGAGTTGAAGGAACCCTCAACAATGTGGACGGTAGGAGAAACAGAAAAAAGAAACACCCTCAGGGTGACAGGGAGTGCAAATGATCTTCTTGAAGTGAAAGGTGCATAGGGTGGAGTGAGAGAAACAGCTAGGGCATCTAGAAAAGAGTGGGAGAGGCCTTAATTATCCTGATTTAAAGATTTAAGGGTTAGCTGTTATAGTGAAGAAAAGCAGCAAAAGTTCAGGGCAAAAGCGCAGGTTTCATGATAAAGGGGTATTTGGGGAAGTTGAACTTTTAGTAAAGTCAGGGGGCACTGAGGGTGGGAGGTGGCACTGGAGTTCCCAGAAGAGGGCTAAAAGCACATCTCTAAGGACATATGGTCAAACTGTGCCCCAATCATGCCCAGGATAGTCCTTTAGGGTTACCATCCGAGATGGCAAAGTGAGAGCAATCCACATCCTTGGTCCTCTTTTCTCCTACTCTTCCTAGCCAAGGCCTGTCTGGACCCCAGCTCTTGCTTCATTGCCTCCGCAAACAATAATAAGTGCCAACACGTTGTCATAGAAACCATTGCTTCATTTTTCTCACAGAGTGCTCTGCAGTCTCAAGGCTTCCTGCTTTGGGAAGCTTTTCGCAAATATTTGAAGAAAGCAGCCAGTGAGTCAGCCAGGAGTGTACATGGAGAACTGGCTGGTAGGGTGGGGGCTGCAGAAAGAGGCTATATAGTGGTGCTGAGTCCGCCGTAGGGGCCACTGGAAAACAGCTACCTTTCAAAACCACAAGAACTGTAGTTAATAGGCTGGGCACTTAACAATGCTTGATTCCCTTTCTAATACTGCTGACAATGCTCTAGGGTCTGATATTCTCCATCCCAACTGACCATCAATGCCTGCCTATTTGGAAAACAGTGCATGTCACTCTGCACTTTCCTGTATAACTTAGTAGTACAGGGTAAAGGCTGGTGGAATCACAACAGGTCTAAAAGTGGCAGATAGCAAAACCCAATAATAATAATAATAATAATAATAATAATAATAATAATAATAATAATAATAATAACAACAACAACAAATAAAGCTTAGTTTACTTTTTTTTTTTTTGAGATGGTCTCGCTCTGTAGTTCAGGCTGGCTCTGAGCTCACTCTGTAGCCCAGGCAAGCCTGGAACTCAGCAATCCTCCTGCCTCTGCCTCCTGAGTGCTGGGTTTACAGGTGTGAGCCACCACACCCAGCACTGTGGTATGTGGTATTGATGGCTGGTGGGCGTGAGTCACCATGCCCAGCATTGTAAGTGGTTATCTGAGATCAAACTCAGGACCATTGCACTTGTGAGGCAGGTGCCAGAACCACTGAGCCAAATCTCTGGCCCAAAGCTTAGTTTACTTTGTACATGAACACTTTAGGGGATTTCCTCATATAATATTTACAATATCTTTTGAGGTTGGTTCTATGATGTGGGAAGCTAAGATATTTACTCAGACACAGGAAAATGGTGACAGAACCGGGAATGTGAATCATAATTATCATGTGTTTAACTACCCTATTATTCCAATTTTTTTCTTTTTGCTAATAATTTTACTGTGAAATATAGTGTACATCAAATAGTTACATTTACTTAATACAATTAATATTTAAATAATAAAATTATGTTTTACTATTTTCAAGCAAAAATATTTTATTATATAATTACATTCTTTATTTCTAGTAACTTAGTCAAAGTGGCGATGATAGTAATTTTAATGGTTAGTATTTACTGGAAACTTAGTGTTGGCCTACGAGTGCTAAGTACTCACGTACAGTCTATTTTATGTACCTCTCACAACAACGCAATGAATCAGGAACATCTCTGCTTTAAAGAAGGGGAAATTAAAAGTTGAAGAGATTAAGTCATTTACCCACTGGGACTTGTCCATGCAGGGACATGAACTCAGGTCTCCAGTTCCAAGCACAAACTTGCAGTTGCTCAGTGGTGTTCTCTCTCTACCTAGCTTGAGTCTTGTAGTACAAGCAAACCTTTACCTTCTACTAATCTGATGATATTTTAGAAGCACTTTTTTGCTACATCCACTTTTCTTGGAGGATTTTAAAGGGTCCCAGGGGATCAGCTCTTCTCTAACCTGAAGGATTTCCTTTCGGGACTTTAGGTCAGCAGGGTTGTCTCAGCCAAAATCCTACAAATTGTGTGCCTCAGGGGATCCTTCCTGACACGCAAGGTACCCATGACCCTATCTTTCTCTAGGGAGATACGTTGATCTATGTGTTCATATCTTGCATCGACTCCAGTGTTCATTTCAGGCCAGTTCAGGTCTAGGAATGCTGATATCCAATTTCCAATCATGAGGTAAACCACCTCTGTGTGGGGTGCAGTCTAGCATGGTTCTCCAAGTAAGAAATCATTTCTTCCCTAGTTCTCCCACTGCCCTCTGTCTACATGGTCTGTTAAAGCCTCAGCCTAGTCCATTGAGCTTAGGGTAACTTCACGTTTTCTCTTACAGCCTGTCACTGAGCAATTTCACTTAGAGGCAGACTTCTCTGGTCTTCAGTAAGCATGACAGGTGGTGGATGATATATGAATGAATACTGTTCTCTGCATTTGAACTAAAGTCAAATGGCAGATGCAGGTACAGCCAGGTCAAATACAAAACTGACAAACTGATAGCTTCAGTTTTATGACATGATAATTTTCATTTAATAGCAAAAGGAACCTCACAAAAGGGAGATTGTAAATCAGTAAGTGACATCTAGCACATTAATGAAATAGTTTCTCCAAAGCCTCTTGTCAATCAAATTTCCCCAGGATCTGACAAGGAGACAGAAAGTAAAACTGGCTTTCAAAATAATAGCTGCTTTGTGAACAAGAACAGGGTAGCGAGAGATGCCTGCTCTTTATACCACTGAATTTCAGGGATCAATTTTAAAATGTCATCCAACAAAAGACAAGCTCAAATGAGAGTGTGAGTAGCACTGGACGAAAAAGACTAGCTGGGTGACCTTGGAAGGCAAGTCACAGAATTTCTGATCAGGAAGTGATGGTCAAATCTGCCTTGTGCAATTCTCTCTTAATGGTTAATTAGATTTAATACTACCAGTCACTACTGACCTCCTCAGAGTGAAGGAAAACTCACTACTCATCCAAGAACATCTCTCAATTCTTAATGATTTCTCCATTTTATTTTTTGTTATCTAGAAAACTCTCATGTTGTACTTCTTATATGTCAGGGATTGATCTATGTAAGTCAAACATAATTAACTGTTCAATCTTCCTAACTTTCCTATAAGGTGGATACTATTAATATCCCTATGGCACCAGTGGCACAGTTAAGTTGCGAGAGAGAGTAAAATATTTGCCTAAGATCACCCAGCTAGTATATGCCAGAACCAGGATTCTGGCCTGGGTACTGTGGCTTGTGACTCTATGCACTTCGGCATTGCCCTCTGAAATGCTCTTTTATCAAGCTGAAATCTGTCTGTTTCCTTGAAACTTGTACACCACTGACACTATTACTTATTTGTCCTAGAGTTCTAGATTATAGTTAACCTCAGAAAGGCCCTTACGATGCTTGCCTGTAAAACAGCTTAAGTCGCTTGAGTCACTGCTTCAAAAACTGTGAGGCTAATACCCTGGACCAGGTGAGCAAGGGGTAGCAGAACACTTACTGTCAAACTACCAGGTCTACAGAAGGAAAAGAAAGATTCTGAAGTCACAGAATGAATTGATAAAATCTGAAGTTGACTTTATGTGTTGGGACTTCTCACTAGATGCCTTTAAACGATAGTCCTTGAAGTTGCACTGATGTTTACCACCTGCTCCAAATACATAATACATTATTAGTGTTGATAGTAATTGTAGATGTGATTCACTAGTGCTTTACATATTCTATGCTTGATGCTTTGCATACATTATCTCACTTTAACACTCAGAACCACCTCCTTGTGTGGCTGAGAATACTATTACCTGAATTTTACAGAGATGGAAGTTGAAGCACAGAGGGTTCAATAATTTCAACTAGTAAGGTTCACAAACTGGATTTGAACTTGGATCTTTCTGTCACTAAAATCTGGGCCTCTAATCACCGTGTTGTAGGTTTCTCCACAAAATTCACAAAAAACCTGAGGTGCTATGTGAGGTCTTTGTTAAAGGGAAATTATTAATGTTAAAGATGTATGAAAAGCTGAGCATAAGTATGTAGCTATAGTTCCAGCAGCTATTTAGGAGTCTCAGGAAGAAAATTCACTGAAACTCAGAAGTTGCAGTCCTGCTTGGGAACACAGCAAGATTCTGTCTCAGAAAACAAAGTAAAACAACAAAAACTCTATTAATACGTATCAGTATCCTATAGCTGATGTATTCAGAATTTATACATATTGAAAGGAGTTTGAATGAAAGAATAAAAGATAGTTGCTTCATAACTAGATGATAAAACATAACTAGATGATAAAACATAATGATAAAGATTGATTCTTGGGGAAGATTCATGCTTGTTTTAACTTTTCAACAACTTCTTTTTTTCTCAGCACCTAATATGTACTAGGTACTTATTAGAATACAACAGATATTCACTGTCTACTACTTAGTGGGCCCACTTTTTGTCTCTTGCTGGGGTTATGCTATGATTAATCTTATAATTAAAAGGAAGATAATTGATAGAAAAATTAAAAAGAAAGTACAACGCTGGGCGTGGTAGCTCACGCCTATAATCCCAGCACTCAGGAGGCAGAGGCAGGAGGATTGCTGAGTTTGAGGCTT
>PVIC010056164.1:0-11028 GCA_004025085.1 Thryonomys swinderianus
TTCATAATTGTAGTCTTCATAGACTGTCCTGTTGGCTTATTGTGAATCTTCAAGATCCATTCATGTTACAAAAGAATCAGAACAATTTTTTAGGGCTGAATAATATATCACAACCACATTTTCCTTATCCATTCACCTGTCAACAGACAATTCAGTGTTTCCACCTTTTGGGTCCTGAAAATATTCTGCTGGGAAGGTAAATGTTTAAAATATCTATTTAATCCTACTTTCTAGCCTTGTCAATGTTACCCAGAAGTGGAATTGCTGCATAACATAGTAATTCCATTTTTAACTTTTGAACCCTGCACAAGAATATCCAGGGTACATGTATCTATCTTTAATTTTTAGGTAAAGTTTGAAGAGATTAGCCAGATTTAAGAAAATATACCAGTCGGGAAGGTAGAAATGATATAAAATAATAATGACAGATCTTTAAAAGCACATTTTTTAAGCTCTGATCGACAAAAGATCTATCTTTAAAATGGCAACAAATTTCTACTTTGTTTTCTCCATTCATTAGCCGAGACTTGTTTCCTGCCGCAGGAGCATGGGCTGCAGCTGGCTGAGTCTGTATCTCAGGTGACCTGTGATGCCCCAGGGCAACCACCAGTTTAACCTCGCGTGAGACCGCGTGGGCATCGCCTCAACAGAACCCACGTCAGCCAGCCACCACCTGACTTTTCCTGCTACCAAAATAAATTATGACCAAGCTGTTTGCCATGGAGGAAAGGAAAATGCTTGAGTTCTTGCCTCACGCAGAGAACCAGCTGTACCGGAATGAAAAATGCTGCAGACCCTACGTCAAAGCCCCATTTGACTGGGCCCGTGTACACCGTCGCTAAATTGTACAGCACAATGTAATCGGCTCAGTCAATGCGCTGAGTTACAATAATGAAAACGATCCATCTGCCTCGGCCCTTTCTTGGTTTTGCTCTCTAACGTGCTGGAATAAAGGCAGCGCACTGATCTCCCTAGGAAGGACGCGGGGCTGCATGACACATTTCACACGCACAAACGAATGAATACAGAGATTCAAAGAGCGCGGCTTGCAAGACAGAATGCAGCGCCCCGAGAACAACAGCAGACTTACAGCCAAATCCCGGGCTCCGGTTCTCCCTCTGCACTTGCAGTGTGACCTTCCTCAAATCGTCTCATCAACTGGGAATAATCATAATATCCTTCTATCTCACGGACCTAGCAAAAGTGAAAGCGCTTTGCGAACTATGCAAAGAAGTGCGTGTGTGTCGTTTTAAGGTGTCATTATTATTTTCGCGACTGCAGGGGATTTTTGTATTTTACTATAAATGTAGGTTTTTAAATGCCTGAGAAAATGGGGCAGTCACAGAACCATGACTTTAAACAAACTTTATTTGGGCGCATGACTGACTGGCAATTGTGTGCAATCATTTTAGCTGTCACAGGCCCCGAGAAATGTGGGAGAGCTCTTCCATGAAATGTTTATATTTCATAAACAAAATGATGTGCTTAACAGTCAGAGCGATGGGAGGGTTCCAGCTAATGCATTTTCCAATGTGGGAGGCAGATTATTAATGCGCTCCAGTAGCTGTTAATTTCAGTTTGCCGGAATGATTTATGGGGAGGTAAAGGAGAGAGACATAATCTAATTGAGATCAGAATCACTGTTCTAGCACCAAGCACTAGCATGGGCCCTGGGCACAGCAGAATGATTAATTTCTAATAAGCAAATAATCTGTTCAATTATTATAAACATTACTTTTGACAACTCTTTTGTTGGCAAATGAAAGAGAGGGGAAAAGGAAACAAAAGATGTAAAAATCTCCACTTTCTGTAATGAAAGTAAAAAAGTAGATTTTTGTTGGACCAAAGCCGATGGATACCACCATGGGTTTGAGTGTTGTGATCAATTTAAATACACTGGGGAGGCATTTCTCGCATATTATAAATGACAATTGGATCCCCAGAGCAAAATCACTCTTGAAGCGTAGAACTGGATAAATCTAGTTCTCACAAGGCAGCTCCTCTCCCCAAACCCTAGCATCACACTTCTGGTAACTAGACTGCACTACATCTGACGGCCATTGCATGCCCAGAAAACGGAGAAGTAGACGACCCTCTCCCACCAGCTGCCTTGAGTTTCCTCTTCTCCTTTCTTGATTGTTTTATGTATTAATGAGGTAAAATACACAGAGCACTAAGTTTTCATTTTATCCATTTTTCAGTAGCATTAACTCCATGCACACTCTTGTGCCACCACCACCATCTGCAGAACTCTTTCATCCTCCCCAAATAAAACTGTACCATTAAATGACTCCCCAGCCCCAGCTCCCAACTCCTGGAAACACTATTCTGTTTTCTCTCCCTACAAAGTTGACTCTTCATATAACTGGAATCATATACTGTCCTTTTTTGACTGGATTCTCTTAGCAGAATCTTCTAAGTTCATCCGTGTCACAAAGGAGTCAGAAAGTAATGCCTTTTTAAGGTTGAATGATATTATATCATATTGATATTTTATTTATCCATCATCTGTCAATGGAGGATTAAATGGTTTCCACCATTTGGCTACTGAGAATATTCTTTTGGAAAGATAGATGTGTGTGTTATATATATATTTAAATCTCACTTTCAATTACTTTAAGTGTTACCCAGTAATGTGCTTGCTGGTAATATGGTAATTCCCTTTTTAACTTTTTAGGACATTGCCATAGTTTTGTCCACAAGGGCAGAAGCATTTCATATTCTGACCAGCAGTACACAGGGGTTCCCACTTCCATACCAACATTGTTATTTTCTAATTTTAATCCTTTGCTTCCAATGGACCCAATAAAAGTTACATTAGCCTTGGGCTTGCTCAAAGTCTTTTTTCTGTAGATTTGACCATCACTTTGTATCTGCATTATAAAGAGTCTAGGCCCAGGTAGATAGGTGCCTCTTAGCTAATGGAATGAATGAAGGATAATTTAAAAAAAAAAAAAGAGGCCATGAGATGACTCTGAAGGTGCATGTGAGTAATGCATTCAAAGGAAGCTTCTTTCACTGCAACCCAAAAATCTCGAAGCTCTTATGAGACAGATCGTATGTAAACCTCAGGCCTGACTTCAGCTTCCTCCACTTCTTCTTTAACAATTCTCTTTACAGCTGTCTCCAAGACTGAACATAACTGCTTGAAGCAGAGCTTGATTGCCCCTCTCTCACTCACTGCTCCCCTTGCTGCTGGTGCTATCACTGTTACTACTATTACCAGTCCCTGCAAGAACTGATTCCTTTGTTGAACGACAACAACAGAAATAATCACAAATCAAAGTCAATTGTCCATTAAATTTGTTACTTGCTCTCATTGATGAGACAAAATACCTGACACCCGAAGTTAGAAGAGTGAAGATTTACTTTGGCAAGTGGCTCAACATCTGTAAAGATTTCAACTCATAGTTGCCCAGCTCCAAAACAGGGTGGCATGGCACAGGGATGCAGAGGCAAAACAGTCCATAGCAGAGCAGGCAGGAGACAGCAAGTGGGAGCAGCAAATTCCCTTTGTCTTTTATTCCAGGCTACAAGCCATTTGAGTGGTGTCATCCATACCTAGGAGGGGTTTCCCATTATTTATATCCAGAAATATGCTAAACCAATCAGTGAATTAATCCAATACTACAAACATTTAACCCCAGTATCACAAACCCAGGATCCAGCCACCTCTGAAAAGCCCCACCTAGGAGCACATGAGGCTTTGGGAAGACCCCTTGATACAAACCTCAACACTCACCATGGTGAAGTGATTGATTTGTTACTGCATGTGTGTAAAATGTCTAATAGGAGTGACATGGCCACCCAAGGTTCAGAAGGCTCTAACAGCTTGTCCCTGACACTATTTTTAGCATTCTCTGGAGTATATAAGGGATGAGTTACGTTAAAATCTAACTGAAGACTGTAGCCAATTGTGAGATTTTAAAACATCCCTAGTTAACATTATATAGATAATTTTGTAGTCTAAGAACTTACTGGATCAGGGAAAGTGTGAATAGAAACAGGATAATGGAAGATTAACAAAAAAGGGGCAAGTAAGTACTGGGACTTGGTTTATATATTCTACTAATCCCTTCCCCATTATCATAAAGTCGTGATTAAGTGTCTAGTTAGGTAATGCTACCACAGGAATATATGGAATTCTCTACTATCAATTCCATTTGTCTTTATTAACTTGAATTTGCAATATAGGAACCTCCCAGCTTTCCTACAGTCTCACTCCGAGGCACCCACTAGAGGTATTCACAGAAAACAATGACAATTGAGTTCAACTTTTTTTCCTGGAATTCATGTGTAAGTTGCATCTCACCCAAGCAGACCAACAGAAAGTGTGTCTTCCCCATAATCAAAGTACACATTATGCAAACAAAAATGATTCTAAATTCCCCCCAGGCATTTGATCATAAAAAATTTGTTGAGAATATTCCAGATGTGCACTTAAAAAGCCAGGCAAAATGACAGCCAAACTTTTAGACAATCTCCACGTTCTTATTTAAAATATATAACTCACACTTCTCAGATCTGGAGGGGTCCGGGAGACAACCCTTTCTTACCATCACTAAAAGTTGGAAAATAATACCTGGAAATTCCTAGTCCTACCCTTAACATTATACTTCTTGGCTCATGAAAAAGAGACTTTATCCAAAGACTCTGAACTGGCTGACATAAATTCTAAGGGCATTTATTTTGCAAAAGCTCAGGAGCATCTCATATCAGTTAGGTCTCCTGCAGGGTCTCTAAAGATTGCTATAAATGTCAGGGTTTGTAAATAGCTCAAAATTGTTTTGCAGATGTAAGTAGTAGTGGTCAGAGGGGTCACAAAGATTATTAGTGACAAAAGTTAAGATTAGAAATAAGATGGCCTGAGTCTTCACCCTCATGTCATTCTACTCTTCCAACTGCTTCTTTACAACTCTAGCTAAACGTCTCTTGCTGTTTCTTTTAGCTGTGCACCCAGTAAATTTGCAATGAAATGGAACATATTTTAACTCCTTCATTCATTAAGCATGTATTACATGCCTCACACTTTACTAAGCATTAGAGACAACACCATAAATTCGAACAGGGGATTTCCTACTCTCATGAGTTCACACACTCCAATAGGAGGGCAAGGAATTTCACAAGTAAATGAAATGTGTTTACAAACCAAGGTAAGTGCTATGAAGGACAAGATGATAAGGCTAATTCACACTGAATAGTCAGAGAAAACCTCTCCAGATAGTCATCATTTTTGGCAAAAAAGAAGTATGAAGATGAGCAAAAAACCCCGAAGAGTGGTGGAAGACCTCTGCAGGCTGGAAGAATGACACACAAGACAGCTTGGTGGGTCAGAAGACCAGAGAGGAGGTAGTAAGGCTGGAATGCAGTGGGAATGGCTGGAGAAGGTGGTCTAGGGCCATCAAGACATTTGACATAGGGTTTGGCTTTATTTGGAGAGAGATGAGAAAGCACTGAAGGTTGTAAGTAGGAAGATAATAAATCTGTCAATTCTTTTAAAGGGATCATTCCCAAGATAGAAGCTATGCAGAGAACAGATTATAAGAGAATGAATGTAGAATCTGGAAGACAAAAAAAAAGAAAGCTACAAGGATATCCAGGTGACAAACAATTGCATTTTGGACTAGGAAGGTGGCAGTGTAGGAGAGAGAAGCGATGGAACCTAGGCATGCTTTGGAAATAGAGAGGATTAGAGTTGGTGACGCATACTACAGGGAGTGTGTAGACAGTGGAGGGACTCCAGGCTGAGGTAGTGGCAATGGTGTCTAGTAAGGAGTTGTTCTGTCCTTTCCCCTGGTCGCCTGCCTCATGGTAAAGCCTACAGGGATATATGGCTTTGTAAAGCCAAGGACATATCTACCTAGAAATTAGAAATACCTGCAATATCTCCAAAATAACCAACTAAAGATGTTCATCCATCTCTCCATGTGCTAAGCATGATCCCCATCAATACTAAAAGGAATGAAGGAACGTGTCCCTGCATTAATTACAAAGTATCGATTACAATCAGCTTTACTTTGGTGATTACACACCCCTTCAGTCCAGAGCTCTCCACCTGCCTGCAAAATAGCTAACGTTTCACTCACTAAGACCTTCAGGGAGACTAAAATCTTATGCAAAAGCACTAGAAGGAAATGATGACAGACAGCCAGGAAAGAGTAAGCACTTTGGAACATTATCATATAATATACTGACCATCTTTTAACACTTTGAACAAAATGTCTATACAATTTGCTTTTTATTTTTTCCATGTAATTCAACTACACCTAACTTCCAAAAGGTTTCTCTACGGTACTTCCAAGAATAGCACCGACATGAACATACACACAAGAAAAAATAAATTTGCAAAATTCACCTTTGAAAAAAGTTAGAGAGAAATAAAAATTATAAAATCTATAATTTTTAAAAGTTTGTAAAAAAATTCACAAAGAAGACTTTTATGCAAATACTGGAATCCCAACAAAACCAGAGAAAACAGGAAGAAAAGTAAAGCTCTCCTCTTTGTTCAAGCTGGCTACAGATAGAGTCTGCTATCAGGTTTTGGTGCCTTCACAATGTTTAGCACATACAGAATAAAAATCTTTCCAACCCCTGAATCTTGACTTCTACTTTTGGGTAATTCCCCAAGTTCTGAAATCAGTTTGTATGACAGAATAACAGCTTCTCTTTCTCATTAGGAAACTGAATAATTTGCCTTTTACCCATGGGACACACAAATATCCATAAATTACTCCAAATAAGCACTCAGGAGGGAAATAGCCTGGATTCCACCCTGGTAGTGACCTAATCACCCACACAAAGGAGTAAAGGAGGCCAGGTATTTAGTTCAAGTGGTATACTGCACCTAACTTGCAAGCACAAGGGCCAGAATTTGATCCCTAGTACTGCAAAAAGCAAAGAAAGAAAGAAGGAAGGAAGGAAGGAAGGAAGGAAGGAAGGAAGGAAGGAAGGAAGGAAGGAAGGAAGGAAGGAAGGAAGGAAGGAAGGAAGGAAGGAAGGAAGGAGGAAAGGAAGGAAGGGAGAGGAGAGGTAGTCCAATTCCAGCTTTTGGTTCCTATATCTCTGAGAAAATGTTTGGAACCATTGCATATCCAAAGGATAAGTAGTAAACTTTGGAAATACAAATGACAGCTCTAGTTTCAAACTAGTAATAGATACTGTGATTGGAAAATTGTAAGACTGCAGAAGTTGTATCAGAAAAACACAAACTGTAATGATGTGTTCTCCTGTCCAAACTCCCAATAGTTTGTACCATCTTTTTTACTTCCAAAGCCTATATTTTATATTATGTGAAGTCTTTCTTGTAGAAATATAAAAAAAAGTCCTTAAACTTTTCATATTCCATTCAATCCATTGTCCAAAACTCATTTTGATTGATTTTTACACTAAATTCATTCATGCATCACTTGACACCTAGACTGTGAAGGTGCAGAGAAAAACAAAAGAAATAGAGTCCTGTACTCCTGGAATATGCGTCTGGATTGAGTCAATGATTAAAACATTAGAATTAAAGTCATAAAAATACTAGAAGAAAATGTGAATGATATTTTGATAATCTTAAGATTAGGGAGAGTTTTTATATCTATTTCATAAGAGCTAAAAATAAAAAAATAATACATCCATCAGAAAAGTAATAAAAGACTGGTAGATTTTTTAAAAATACTATGAACAATGTAACAGATTTAAGAAAATATATTGTGATCTATTGTGACCAATGGTCATCTCTGGGAAAATTCTAAATTACAGACGTTACACTTTATTTTTAAATAATCTGATTTATTTATAGAATGCACATTTTACATTTGCAGCTAGATAAGTAGTTAATAGTTATTTGTTATCTTTTCAAAGTCCTGATATTACATTGCCAAGGTCAATTTACATTACTCATGTATGATCCCTACCTGATTGAACATCAGTGCTCAAATCAAATGTAGAGGACATCTGTTATCTGGGTCTCCTAAAGGATGACTAAAATGGAATTTCGAGAACAACAGTTGTCTCCCACTGGCTAAAGAGGAATACAAAACAGAAAGGACAATCTAAATATAGACTTGTGCATTACTAGTTAGAGATTTTGACTAGAGCCCCTGGCCTCCAGCTACGAAGAACTAGATGGGACCATGAAGGAGCCTCCAGGACTTATTCTACTGCTTTCAGCTAAGACCTAGATTGAAAGAATGAGTACTCACCTTCTAAGCCAATTTCAACCACAGCACATATGTGTCCACAGGTCACACTGTGAAAAGATAGGTAAGCAAAACAGCATCATCCCTTCTCAAGGCCAGTTGTGAAAAATAATTAAGCTTTTTCTCAACATTCTCTGCTCTCTGTGTCCCAGACTGACCTAGTTTAGCTTGCAGAAGTGGACATCCTGCAAGTAGAAGATAGCTATAAAGTCTAACTTAGCCCACACAGCTTCTTGAGTCTTAATGAGAGAGAGCTCAAAGGAGAATCCAATGAGATACACACCTGCAAACCATTTTTTTTAAGATACTTGGACTCCACTTACTAAAGTTACAATAATAATGTACACAACAATTTTGTATTTCTTTTGACATGGATTTATGCATTGCAAATGTGGAGCTTTCTCTGGTGGTTGGAGTTTAAGTCCATCAAGTTCAAAGCTAAAGTCTCAATATTTTCACTCATTTGCACTTCTTAATTGGAAAATATTTTAAAGTCAATGAAACTAAGGCATGAAGAACATGATATCACAAAACAAACTAAGAGGGTTGGGGAGGGAAGCTTATTGATAGAGCATCTTCCAGTAAGTGAGGTTCTCATGTTTGATACCCAGAATCACACAAAGAAAAGGAGAGAGGAGGGAAAGAGAGGAAGATATGAGAATTAATGAATGAGGCAATGGTTGGTCTGTATACGAATTGGGTATATTGGGCCAGAAATTTAGCTCAGTGGTTCTGACACCTGCCTGGCAAGCACAAGGTCCCTGGTTTGATGCCTGGTAACCACACCACAATACCGGGTGTGGTGGCTCATGCCCACCAGCAATCAGTACCACATACCACAAATGCTAGGCTTGGTGACTCAAATCTGTAATCCCAGCACTTGGGAGGCAGAGGCAGGAGGATTGCTGAGTTCAAGGCTTGCCTGAGCTACATAGTGACCTCAGGGCCAGCCTCAACTACAAAGAGAGACCCTGCCTCACCAAAAAAAAAAAAAAATGGGTGTATCATGTCAGTGAGGCCAGTAAAAACCTGTAAAAGAACTTTATACAGTTAAATCAATTATTATTCTGTTGAAATCTTATCCAAATCCACAAAGCTAAGAACAACATAGGCAATAAGAACCCTGAAAATTAAAAAAGAAGGAATAATCACTTCAAGAACAGTCTTAATAAAAGGCAGTTCCAGTCCTATCAATCCATTCCACTAGGATGATCTACTTTCACTCCCCAAGAAATGCTCACAAATCTGCAGAACTTCTGAGCCCACTTCTGCCAGAGGACCAATGGAAAAGCCAATGATAAACTTCTCAGGACAAATCCATATGACCCACAGGGTTTGGTAAATTACAGACATAGAGACCGGAATCTCCTTCTCGCCTGGTGAATTTAAAGGGCAAAAGCTATTGACACTTTCCAACTACATCAAGGAAAGGTGGACAGCAGCAATTAGACAAACTACACGCCCAGAGTTTTGCAAGGCAAAGATAGTTAAGTGTCCCATGAGTCAAGCAGATGCCAAGAAAGGTACATGGGCTCAGATAAATGCCAGAAGTTAGCGGCTGCAAGAGTTAAATTGGGAGCAGGAGTTGAAGGGAAGATCATAAGAAGATGCCATGAAAGTGCAACAGAGAAATAGGCAGCTCCTCACAGAGAGAATCCAACACCATACAAATATACCACTTGAGAGAGATATCATCTGAGTGCCTGGGACTGAAAGAGCGTATGCAGAATGATACACTGGGCTCTTGTCCACATTTCAATCCTCCCCACATTCTCCACCCAATGCTGAAGCAGCAGCAGATTCCTCATCATGATTAGAGATGGAAGGGTGAAAAGACAAGGAATAGTGAAATTGTGAACCAACGTCCCTTCCCTACTCAAAGTCCTGAGCTGCCAGAGCAGAGCTGGAGGAGGTGCACAACCTGGGATTAAAAGTGAAGAGCAAGTTTTAGTGTTAACAGACAGACTTGTTACTGAAAAATCTTCTGGTCTTCAAAAATCACAATAAAAAGTTTTCTTATCATTGAAAGTTATTTACCAAAGCAAACAAAAAAACCTATGGGATCTACCCAAGATGTCAAGAGGCAGAGAAGGAAAAGCTTAGTGATGAGTTGTAGCTACAGGAAAACCAAGTTCAAAAAATCCATTATTGGTGCACACACTTTACTAGACATAACAGGAAACATGAAATGGACATGAGATATGGATCAAGCCTTCAGAAAACTTTGTCTTTCTAAAAGGAGATACATTAATGAATAATGTCAGTGCAACACAGAAAGTATGTGTGGTCTAAGAAAGGTAAAAATTGTCATTGCTGGGGCCAGAGAGTTAGCTCAAGTGGTTCCAGCGCCTGCCTCGCAAGCGCAATGTCCTGATTTTGATCCCCGGTAACCTCATACAATGTAGGGCATGGTGACACACCCACCAGCAATCAATACCACATACCACAGTGTCAGGTGTGGTGGTTCATGCCTGTAATCCCAGCACTCAGGAGGCAGAGACAGGAGGATTTCTGAGTTCCAGACTTGCCTGGACTACATAGTGAGCTCAGGGCCAGCCTGAACTACAAAGCAAGACCCTGTCTCAAAAAAAAAAAAAAATTGTCATTGCACTGCCAATCTTGTTTCTCTCCAAATAAATTTAATTATAACCTTTACCTCATCTGACCAAAACTCCAAAGGAAAGGTCCTATCATAGGTTGAGGGAAGGAAGGGAGGCAAAAAAAATACAAGAAATAATTAATTGTTTATTCATTTGTAATAAAAGATGTTGACAGAAGAGTTCAAAATATTAGGCAAAGTTAATTTACAATTTCAATTATGTTTTATGTAGACATGTGAATT
>PVIC010056165.1:0-11008 GCA_004025085.1 Thryonomys swinderianus
TGTGGTGTGTGGTACTGATTGCTGGTGGGCGTGAGTCCCTATGGCTGGCATTGTAAAATGTGGTTACCAGGGATCGAACTTGGGACCTTGCACTTGCAAGGCAAACACTGGAGCCACTCAGCTAAATCCCTGGCCTTGCTCAGCATCTTTAGAGGTCTTTCTTTTTTTCTTTTGGCATTGCTTCTAGTTCTTTTTTTTTTTTTTTTTTTTTTTTTTTGAGATAGGGTCTTGCTTTGTAGTTCAGGGTAGCTCTGAGCTCACTATGTAGCCCAGGCAAGCCTCGAACTCAGCAATCCTCCTGTCTCTGCCTCCCAAGTGCTGGGATTACAGGCGTGAACCACCATGCCTGGCACTTCTAGTTCTTTTTAAATATCTTCATCAATAGCAAATCTTTCTTTGAAGGTGAATTTGCTTTTTGAAAATAGGAAAATATAATATTTATCTGTATCCGATGAAAGTTAATCAATCAAAAATATCCTGAGTGCCTTTTATATTTTATACCTGAGGTATACAAGAATATCTAAAGCAAAATCAGTTCTTGCCCTTAAAGCTGTGGAAGAGTGATGGTTGATGCAGAACCTTGGGGCAGATGCCACATCAAAAGATTGTTTTAGGAATTTATCGGAGAGATACAGAACAGGGAAGGAAATTCTCAGCTATAAACTCTGTCACAAAATATGATAGTTTAGTAAAAAGAAAAGAGGTGAAAATAGGCTCATCTAGGGGCTGGAAATTTAGTTCAGTGGTTCCAGCGCCTGCCTCGCAAGCGCAAGGTCCTGAGTTTGATCCCCAGTAACCACATACAAAGCTGGGTGTGGAGACTCACGCCCACCAGCAATCAATACCACATACCACAGTGCCGGGCGTGGTGGCTCACACCTATCATCCCAGCACTCAGGAGGCAGAGACAGGAGGATTACTGAGTTCAAGGCTTGCCTGGGCTACAGAGTGAGCTGAGGGCCAACCTGAACTACAAAGTGAGACCCTGTCTCAAAAAAAAAGAAAAGAAAATAGGCTCATCTATAGGTTAGTGAGATAATGTTTTGTGAATTGTGAACTAGTTTAAATTTGGTTTTCAAGCAGATATTCCAGAATATTTCAAGTAGTGAGGTATGGTAAAACTTCTCAAGATGACTATTTGAAGGGAATACTTACTTAAAAATATGCATTCTGTTATGTTGGTTTAAGAAGAAGCTTTTGTCAATTTTTAAGTTTCATCTTATTTAATGGAGTTCTCTATTTTAATCCTTGGATAGTTTCAAAACATATTCATCATGGAAAATTAATATATATTTTGCCCATATTTTCTCTCTTCTTTACCTCCACAACCTTCCTCTTAAAGAACAATTCTGGGCTAAAAGATAAGAGTCCCCTTTGATAGCAAGTACCAGGTGGTAGTACAATATATATATTTTTTTTTTTAATTTTTTTTTTTTCTGGTACTGGGGATTGAACTTGGGTCTTGAGCTTCCAAGGTAGGTGTAGTACCTTTTGAGCTAAATCCCCAGCCCTCATACAATATCGTTAAGGGGTTAAGAAGTAGATGATAAATAAGATCCTTATAAAGGCCGGGGATTTAGCTCAAGTGGTACCGCACCTATGTTGGAAACATAAAGGTCTGAGTTCGATCCCTGGTACCACCAAAAAAAACAAAGCAAAACAAACCCCTCCCTGAAAACTTTGTAATTTATTATTCAAACCAGAATAATGAGAATGGAAAGAGTGCTAGTAGTTATTTTGCTCTGCAACATGTGTTAATTAGAATGGGCAGACAAAGTCATATGACTACAAGTGATGTGGATTCTAGAAAACAGTCTTAAAATGAATATTCACAAGAGTTGCTTTTTTAACAGTGGTGTGACATACTCATAACAGAGGATGCTTTTATGCAGCTATTTTAATTTGTAATTAATTAACTATATTAATTTTGCTTTGTAACAGCAAAGAATGTATAGTATATTAAATATTAATTTTTAATAATTTTTCATTTTCACTTATCGTTCATTGCCATTTCCATCTGTGCCCATTAAGGAATAGGCCAAGCCACTATAAGAAAAAAAAGAGCCAGGCGTGGTGGCTCACACTTGTAATCCCAGCACTTGGGAGGCAGAGGCAGGAGGATTGATGAGTTCGAGGCTTCATAGTGAGCTCAGGGCCAGCCTGAACTGCAAAGCGAGACCCTGTCTCAAAAAAAAAAAAAAAAAAAAAGAGAAAGACCTCCACATCTTAAGACATGAGTAAGGTAAAAGTTTATTTTCTCTCATGTGGCAGTTTAAGGAATCACGTCTTGTTAGAGATCAAAGAACTGCTCTGAAATGAAATGGTTAGGATTTTTTCAGCTGTGCCATACTTGTGAGTGTATTGCTGAACTTTCCTGAAAACTTGTTTATCTTTTTGGGTACTTGGGTTTTTTCACTTAATAGTCTCCCCATATCCTGTTATTTGGTGATGTGCAGTATATCAAAGAAACACAAAGAAATTGTAATCTGAAAAGTGAAAAGTTTAGATTTTTCTTGATATTTATTGGATGAGTTTTCATATCTAAGTAGAGAGGTTTTTTTGTTTTGTTTTGTTTTTTTGGTCCCAGGGATTGAACTCAGGACCTTGGACCTGTCAGGTAGATACTATACCTGAGCTAATCCCTGACCCTAAAAATTTTATTTTACTGAGGGATAAAATATTTAGAATTTGTTACAGTTATATATTTTTTATAATTATCTAAGATATTTCTGTTTTGTATTCTCATAGAAATTTTATTTATAGCACTTGATAGCAGTACATCAGGCTTTTTGCTTTTAAGATTTAGTCTCCATTAATCTGAGGCCAAAAACTTTTCTTGTTCATTTTTATAATACTTTGAGTGTCTGGAGGATAATAAATATGTAATAAGTGGACCAGGGATTTAGCTCAGAGGTTCCTGCATCTGCCTTTCAAGCACAAGGCCCAGAATTTGATCCCTGATAACCACATACCACAGTGCCAGGTGTGGTGGCTCACACCTATAATCCCAGAACTCAGGAGGCAGAGGCAGCAGGATTGCTGTGAGTTCAAGGTTTGCCTGGACTACATAGTGAGCTCGAGCCAGTCTGAACTACAAAGTGAGACCCTTTCTCAAAAAAAAAAAAAAAGTAGAGGGATCAAAAAAGTACAGAAATGAAGGTGACTGCTGTGTGAAATGACAGTGATTAAAGATGAACTTTTAGGGGAAATGATCTTCTCACAGGGGAAGGACAAAGTGGGAGAAGAGCTGATTACCATCTCTGATCAGACCATGAACCCCATTATTGAGGGCTTATCCTCACGACTTACCACTTCCTAAAGATCTCACATTTTTATACCGTCACATTGTGGTTAAGTTTTAGCATATGATTTTTTCCCCCATACTAGGGATAGAACTAGGGACCTTGAGCTTGCTTGGCAGGCACCAGAACCACTGAGCTAAATCCCCAGCCCAGCATGAGAATTTTTGCACAAATTCCCTTGATATGCCAAGGCTGGAGACCTTAGATAGGGTGAAATCCAGATAGGTGTTGCATCACAGAGTCTAAGAATAGAAGAGGGAGTTTCAGGAAGGAAGTGGTTGCTCTTAGACAGATATCCTGGGGAGGCCAAGAGAAGTAGGAGAAGAAAGTTAGTTGAGTTATGCAATGAAGAAAGCACTAGTGACCTATGTGAGATGAGCTTTTGTGGAGTAGGTGGCCAGAAGCTCTGTTGTAGCGGGTTAGCAGGTAACCTGTGGTTAAGAGAAAGGGAAGAGTAAGTGGAAACTTCTTTTCTTCAAAAACTTTCCTGAGAAAGAGAGAAGAAGGTAACTAGGGGGAACTTACAGTGAGAGAAGTGCACTTATGGGTTATTTGGAAGAGAAAAAAAATACCTTTTGGCTTAGGGGAAAGGGTCCTTAGGAAAGAAAGAGGTCAAGAGAGGAAAGAGAGGATAATTCATGGGACAAGAGGACAGATGGCAAGATTAGCTTGGGAGGAGTGTGCAGTGTTACACGAAACTCTAAGTCGCTGGCTCCCTCGCAGTGCTCTTGATGTTTGTGTTCGGGCTGACTTTTTGTGGCTTTGCTGTCACTGCATCACCTATCACTTTCACTTTCACTGTGTCTTCCTGTAACAGCTCTTCACTTTCACTGTTTTGCTGCTTCCTATTTGCTTCCAGCTCAAAAAGTAGAAAACTAAACTTTTCAGGAGTTCAGAGTAAATACACTGTAGGTCTAAAAAGTGCCCAGCACCAGAAATGTGATTTACGTGCTATGTCTTAGAAATATGTTTTTAGGTGTTTATAGTATTTTATTCAGGATGTGTGCAGAGGCTCCTCAAGGCTTAAATATATTCTCTAATGAGTTAATGTATTACCAACAAAAATCAGGTTTTTAGAAACTTAATTTTAAAATAATTCTTAAAATCGGTACAAGGGTGGAATTAGGAGCAGGGAAGGGAGTAAGCTTAAAGGATAATTTAGGATCCAGATTTAGTTGGGCCTGGAAAATGACACGATGTCTAGCATATGCTTCTTTATTTATTTTTTATTTTTTAAATTTTTAAAATACTGCAAACATGCTGTTTCCACCTAAATTAATTTTTATCTTCAATGCAGTTCCAATCAGAGTTCGCTAAGCTTTCTCTTGGAACTTGAAAAGCTGATTCTAAAATTCATGTGAAACAGAAAACAGAAATGTTTCTTATAAAAGAATGAGAAATAATATATATGCATATATATATGTATATATACAAGGAACTGTATCTGTCTCACTAATCTATACATATTCAAATCAGTGATGATAGGAAGAACTACAACTGAAGTTTCCATTTGGAAAGCAAAATACAGTGAGAGCCTTCTAGGGCTTGAGTAAGAGTCCCTGCTGGGACCCATATGTTAAAAGGTCTGTCCCCAGAGTCGCACTATGGGAAGGTACTGGAGCCTCAAGGAAGTGACCTAAGGGATAGGTCACTAGGGCACACATTTGCAGGGTGTTATGGGACACTGGCCCCCTCCTCTCTTTTGCTTACAGGTTGCAAGTTGAGCATTTTTGTTCCCATTAGCAGCAAGACACCAAGAGGATTGGGGGGTGAAATTTGGGGAATTATAGATTTGTAAGCATTTGTTGAGACTGCAAAAGATGAAACCACTAAACAAATGCTCAGGGAGATAGATGCCAGGAATGAAGCCCCAAGAGCCCATATTTTTGAAATAAAAGTGGAAAAGGAGTATGTGACAGTGTACTGAAAAGGAACAAACAGAAAGCAATTTGTAGAAGACTAATAAAGAATAGTATGCTAAAAGTTTAGGAAAGTGGTGAATGGTCTGATTCTGTCAAATGTAGCAGAGAAGCCAAAAGAGAAGTGTTCTGAATTGGTAATGTGGAAGCCACCAGTGACTTTTGCTGGAGTAATTTCATTAGAGAGATGAGACACCCTGATTACAGTAGATTGAAGAAATCGATCAAGTAGAAACATTGAATACAGAATGTTCCTTTCTAGCCATGCTGTTGTGAATGGCAGGAGAAAAAGAGTTACATCCCGACAAAAGAAGAAAGAATCAAGTGATTAGTCTTATTTTAAAAATGTGTAATAGATTTGAACATGTTCATGAGCTAAAGGAAATGAATCAAGGAGATAGGCCTGGGGGAGGAGACAAAAGGTAAAAGTGAAAGGGGCTGATTAGTGGGACCAGGTACCCAGTGAGAGGGTCTAGAACACTCAGCAAGGAAGGAGGTAGTCTGGAACCAGGAGAATCAGCTTGAGACTGGGGGAGTAAACTCATTTTTTGTGGTTTAAATATCTATTTTCTATTATGGTTGAATTTTATCACACAAGATAACATTCTCTCTTACTCCCAGGAGACTTTATTTTGTATCCAGTGTGTAGTTTTATCAGTCTGTCTGTACATATATAGAAGTTCCTACATATAACTAATATGGGATATTATAGTATATCATGTGTAGTTAGGTGAATGCAATTGCTTACTGCTGTAAAAACCGGCAAATTCCTTTCTCTTTTTGGGGGGAGTTAGTACTGGGGAATGAATCCAGTGGCACTCTAACACTAATCTGTATCTCCAACCCTTTTAAATTTTATTTTTATTTTAAGACAGAATCTTGCTAAGTTACCCAGTTGGGACTGGACTCACACTTGTGATCCTCCTGCCTGAACTCCCTCAGTGCTAGGAGTGTAGGTATGGGCTAAAGCACCTGGTTCAGCAAAACTTCTTCCTGAAACATAAGAAAGTATGTCTTGTTTGTTTCAATATTCTTCATTCTTCTGTCTATGATTGTTCATCACAGTGGACACCTAATACAATGACAACATAAGATTTGGAAGATATTTAAACTATAAAGATATAGGCCAAAATATAAAGTGTTCAGAACCCAGGATTTATAGTCTTTGAACCCCTGAATTTTGGCAGGAATCCTGGGTTCTATACCCAACACTGACACTAACTGACTTTGTAAACTTGAGCAGATAACTTATGTTTATTTTTTAATAGAATGATCTACATACAGACTACAATATGAAAGTATACTCAAATGTGAGGTAATATTATGAAGAAGGAAAATCCTTGGCGTTTGAGATTTAGAGTGGTAGGAAAATGATTTCCTTGATTTAAATTCACACTGTCCCCCATTAAAAAGGGAAGCATAGTGAAAAAAGCAAGAGTCCTACCTCTTTTACCAGACGTGTGAATTGGATCTAGAATGTTAGTTCAGTTTGGTGGCATGTTCCTGTAATCTCAGCTACCCGGGTGGCTCAGGCAGGGGAATCACAAGTTTCAGGCTAGTCTGGGAGACTGAAACCCTGTTTCGAAATTGAAAAAAGAAAAAAGAAGGAGAAAGTAGAAGAGGGGGAGAGGGTAATGAAGGAGAGATGGAAGGAAGGAAAAAGAAAGGAAGAGGTTAGAAAAGGAGACAGAAGAGACAGAGGTAGGCAGGCAATACAGCTCAGTGGTAGAATACTTGCTTAGTATGAATGAGGCCTCTTGCATTTAATCCTGAGTACTAGACAAAAGTTAAAAAGATGTAGGGTTGCACATACCTACAGTCCCAAACTACATGGAAAGCTGAGGCATCCGTGGCAAAAGAGTGAGACCCTGTCTCAAACGAAATAAAACAAAAATGAAGAAAAATTTGAGTAATAGTTCAGGCCTAAGACAAATTAGTCAATATATCTATGGCCTAAAAAACTTAGTTTTTTAAAAAATTAAGTAAGAACTATGCAGAATGATTCTGAAGAAAGCATTCTTCTGTCAAGCTTCAGATTTTCAAGCTCTGATTTAAAGAAAAGAATATTGATCAGAAATGAAGGTTCCAAGTCTGCCATTCACTAGCTGGACATGCGTGAATGGGTCATTATCTCATACTCAGTTCGTTCATCTGTGTGAGTTGACTGAACACATCTGTCAGTCCTTTCCATTTCCTCAGAATTATTTTCCTTTGTTAAGAATTAGTATTATTTCTGATGGCACTAAATGAATTCATTTGAGTGTATTTTCTTTCTTACAATTCTGCCTCTGTGGCAGTTTCTGTGTCTTATCTCTGTGGTTAAGTCAGTAGGGTTAGGGACACAGATGAAGGTGCCAGAGAATGTAACACTTGGAGGAATTATCTTAGTTTTATTCATCACATTGGCTAGTGAAATTAACTATGACTCACACAAGATTTATTAAGGAGAAACTAGGAAAGAGAAAGTAACATATAAAATTCTTTTCCACCTTTTAAAATTCAGGAAAAGAAACTTCCTCTGGGTATATTACTCCTTTGTAAGTATTAATTACTCCTCACAAAATCCCAGTCAGGGAGGAGGGTAATATTAGCTCCTTTTTATAGTTTAGAAGTGGGAAGTATTTCAGTATTTATGAGTTAAGTGGGCCGAGTTAATAGCAGAATCACGGATGAAGCCTGGATTCCTTGTAACCCTTTTACAGTATCCAGTCCATTGCCTTCACCCAGATAGAATGTGTAAGTGCCCTCTTCCTACATGTCCATATGTCCACATCATGTGTGTGTGTGTGTGTGTGTGTGTGTGTGAGGCCCAGTTCAAATACCTCTTTTCTGTAAAGCCCTCCCTAAACCTTGAGTAGAAAGTAATTTCTTTCTCCCTTGTAATTATAATTTGCTTCCAGTACTAAACGGAAGGCTACACAGAAGTGGCATGTACCTTTGGTTCTTCTTTGTATACTGTTCAGCAGAACTCTACATGTTACAAACACTAATGTTTAATGGCCACCTAGTCCTATGGATGATGGCTGAATGGGTACAAGGAGGATTGAGCGACAGACTGCAAGGCTCCTTTTGCTAGCCCCATGTGCATACAGGATATTCAGAATATTCAGTATGATTTTAAAATTGGCTTTCTCTTATTTTCTTCTTTGACTTGCAAAAGAAAACTTATAAAAATACACTTGTGAAAGCATCCTTCATCTTTTTAGCATTCTCTTCTTTTTTACCTTTAGATGTCAAAATTAAATACCCAATATTATAAATACAGCATTATGTTTATCAGCTTAATTTCATGAGCCTTAGCTTGGAAGCATCACATCTTGTGATAATTTTCCAATAGGCCGAAGTCCTCAAATGGGTGTCAGATGGTATTGGAGTAGATATAACAAAAAAAGGTGATCCTTTTCTTGTTTCCATTAGTCTCTCTGTCTTTCTCTGTCTCTCACTCTCCACCTTCTTTCTCTCCTCCTTTCTTCCTCTCTCTTTATCTCTCTCTCTTTCTTCTTCACTGTCTCAGTTTAGTTTGGTTCTGAAAATATTTGTTTTGTTTTGATTTTTGGTTCTAGGGATGAACTCAGGGCCTTCATATTAAGCTACATCCTCAATCTTTTAATGTTTATGTGTGTGTGTTGATATTTTTCTTTTGAGACATTCTCTCATCATGTCTTAATGTTTTAAATTTTCATCAAATAATTTGTTTATTGAAAAAAAATTTTTTTTGAGACAGGGTCTCACTTTGTAATTCAGGCTGGCCCTCAGTTCACTATGTAGCCCAGGTAAGCCTTGAACTCAGCAATCCTCCTGCCTCTGCCTCCCGAGTGCTGGGATTACAGGTGTGAGCCACCACGCCCGGCATTGTGGTATGTGGTATTGATTGCTGGTGGGCGTGAGTCACCACACCCACCATTGTATGTGGTTACCAGGATCAAATTCAGGGCCTGTGCTTGCGAGGCAGGCGCTGGAACCACTGAGCTAAATCTCCAGCCCTTTAATTGAATTCTTTATTGGTACAATTTATATACATCTCACAATCACACATAACATTGGGGAATTTGTACCAGTATATGACACAAGTTAATTCTCATTTTTACCCACATCCCTACCCACCCACACCTCCCCACTCCCTATATACATGCTCTTTTATTTTCTTTCAGAATCATATTTATTTCTTCCCCTCATTACATTCCCACACCAAATTTCCTTTGGAAATTTCCCATTCTACAAAAACTGTCACACTTTCTAGAGCTCATTTACATCTACAGGTGCTCGTATCAAAGAAAAGATCTGGTATTTGCTTAACTGTGATCCATTTACTTCACTTATTAGTGTGTCCTCCAGGTGTATCCATTTGCACATAAATGAATGAATCTTGCCATTCTTTATGGCAGAATAATAGCTATATACTTCTAGGCACATTTTTAAAAATAAAATATACAGGCACAGCATTAGGTGGAAATCATGTTATTAACCCCCAATTTGTACAGTTGTGTAATTATGAAAAATAAGAACACCAAATACTGCTTTCTTCAGATTTCTTGTGATTGACATTAGAAAGATCAATTGAGCTAGACCTTTTTGATTGTTCACCTACTGCTTTAAACTAATTTTTTTTTTTTTGAGACAGGGTCTCACTTTGTAGTTCAGGCTGGCTCTGAGCTCACTATGTAGCCCAGGCAAGCCTCAAACTCGGCAATCCTCCTGTCTCTGCCTCCCGAGTGTTGGGATTACAGGCGTGAGCCACCACGCCCGGCACTGTGGTATGCGGTATTGATGGCTGCTGGGCGTGAGTCTCCACGCCCAACATTGTATGTGGTTACCGGGGATCGAACTCAGGACCTTGCGCTTCGAGGCAGGCGCCGGAACCACTGAGCTAACCCTCCGGCCCTAAACTAATTTTTTTTTACTTATCCACAGTTGACATAGTTCAGAAAAATAAAATTTTGACATCTTAAATTTCATATTCCATTATAATTTGTTTATTAGTTGCAATTATACCACAATACATTTAGTAGGATATGGGTGAATTTTATCTCATAGCCACTTGCATATGTCTTCATGACTAGTAGTAATTCACTATTAAATATGGAATATCTGCTATGATAGAAATCCAGAAGAGATGTAAGTGTTGATTAAGGTAGGATGAAGTCCATATTTTCTTGATAGTGTTTGTTCTTATATATTTTTCTGTTTTTTCAAAAATCTTCATCCATTGGGGGCCAGGGAAGTACTTGCCATCTGCCTGGCCAGTGCAAGGTCCCATGTTCAATCCCCAGTTGCACACACACACACACACACACACACACACACACACACACATAAAATTTCATCCATTGACTGATTGATTCATTTATTCATTCTAAAAGTATATATTAAGCCTTTACTGTGTCATACACTGTTCTAGGCAAAAAGTATTCATTGGTGAGTAAGGCAGATATAATTCATGAAACGTATTCTAAGTATATGGTAATGAATATGAAGTTAAACATTTATACAGATTTGTAATTACAAATTGTGATAATTCTATTACAAAAACAAATGGGCTGCAGTACTTAGATTGAATGTTAGTAAAGGCTTTCGTGAAGGAGTTATATTTAGTGAGATGCGAAGGAGCCAGCCATAAGAAAACTGGAATAGAGTATCCGTTCTCTATTAAAACATGATCAAAGATCCTACAGTGGGAGAGAGCTTGGTATATTTGAGTTGCTGAAGGGGGGCCACTGTGCAGTGTGGCTGAGGGAAGTAAGGAAGCAGGCAAAGAGTCAGATCATATGACATAAATCATACAAGAAG
>PVIC010056166.1:0-11020 GCA_004025085.1 Thryonomys swinderianus
ATAAAGACATGTTCTTCCTTAAATCCTGCCACCTTTTTACCAAAAAAGAAAGAAGTTGAAGCTGATAGAAATGATTGTGAACAGGTAATTCTGTACTTGTGTGCAGCCAGAAAAGACTTATTAGACACACCCCTTGTTAATCCTGACCTGATTCTCTTTTGTGATGGCAGCTCTTACATAGAAAATGGGATAAAAAAAGGCAGGATATACAGCAGTGACTCTACACCAGATGCTTGAGATTTCCTCCTTGTGCCTGGCACTAGTCACTTGTGCCTGACACTAGTACACAGCTAACAAAACTCATAGCTTTGACCAGGGCTTTATAACTCAGTAAGGAACAAAAATTATACAATCATATATAAAAATTATACAATCACAAATATAATCAATATTATACTGATTTGAGATTTAAAAAAGACTGTAAAGTGTTATTACAAGTTTTAATGTCTAAAAAGCAAGTAGAGCCGGGCATGGTGGCTCACGCCTGTAATCCCAGCACTCGGGAGGCAGAGACAGGAGGATTGCTGAGTTTGAGGCTTGCCTGGGCTGCATAGTGAGCTCAGAGCTAGCCTGAATTACAAAGCGAGACCCTGTCTCAAAAAAAAAAAAAAAAAGCAAGTAGAAAGTTAGTTGACTACTAGTAAGTAAAAAGAAAAAAGAAAGTGGTTTTTGTAAAGTAAAAATGTCTGGTTGTGCCAGAGTGTAAAAAAAAATAAAGAAAAGCTGAACTTGAGGGCCTGTAGCAAGTTATAAAAGGTTTGAGAGGATGCAAACCTTGCTTTAGTTTAAAATAATGCAAATAGTGAGTTAAAAATATGTTCATAATTTGACAGTATTATATCAGTTTTAGAAAAAAGTTCTGGCAGTCTCTATGGTGATAACTATAGATCTAGTGATAAAGGTAATAAAACAAGTTGCCTTTCAAAACCAGATGACACTAGAAATTTTCACTACAGCCCAAAGGGGGTGCGATTGTAAAAGCTGAATGTTGTGTATACATCCCTGATCCGTCCACAAATATTTCAACTGTTGTTCAAGACATCAAACCACAGGTCGATACTATGTCAGATTCTAAAACACCATGGACCTTCTCCTTATCCACTCTGTGGGAGGCTATTATAAGTTCCTCTTGGTGGAAACAATTACTAGTTATACTCATAATAGTACTATTGACCTTACTGTTTGGTCCATGTGTTCTTAATTGCCTTCTTACTTTTGTCTTCTCCAGACTCAAGGCAGTAGGTCTACCTAAGATGACAACGCATGGAGTCTATCAAGGACCTTTAAATAGACCCTCTGCAGAGTAACCCTGACTGCTGTTACAACTACGCCCCTCTCCAGCTTGAAGAAGTTCGACCGGTCTTCGCTCATTTGCCCCTCACAGCAGTTCGGGTACCTCTTCAGAGGGGGGAATATTATAGGTAGAAAGGCCAGCTAGACACATGTAGTCAGATAGATAGGACTGGCCCTCGAAAAGGAACAAAAAAGCCAATTTGGAGGTTACTGCTGCCAAGAAAAGCTACCCCACCCATGTAAGATAAATAGCTCATTGAAATTCCAAACAGGCAGCCATCAGATATTCTAAAGAAGGTGCAGACCTCCTGGGGTGGAGGGCTGACACTTTAACCCACCTCCTCAGAAAAGAATTAGAGTCAAAATTCCTGTTTGATTGTTATAGCCTCTCTACTTTTAAAAAAATCTCATTGGTGGCCCCTACTTTTGATCCCACCCCACCTTGTGATTTTGGTCCATAAAAATCCCCCTAAAAAAAGCAATCCTGGGTTACCCACTTTCCAGGCCCCCCTTCTGTCTCTCTTAAGGCAGAAGCTTTCTCTCTCAATAAAATTTTCCTACTCAAACCTCCGTCGTTCCTAAAATTCATTCTTCGATTTTTAGAGAACATGAACTTGCATTTCAGGTGAGGAGTTAGGCCTTAACTCTCCTGCATCAGGAGGACTTGGAAAACTATAATCTTGTCCTTCCCTCCACCTTTCTCTTCCAGCTTCCTTGTGTCCCTAAACTGAGCTGCTTTCCTCTACCAGCCCATTCCACAATGTGATGCTGCCTTGAAGTCAAGCAGCTTTGGACTACACCCAGTGAAAACTACAAGCCAAATAAAGTTCTTCTTGAAACCAGGGATCACAGTTTAGCAACTGGAAAGTGACTAACAGACTTTCTCATTAATAATCTCCATGATAGCTGGTGGGTATTTTTGCACATAGGGCAGGTCTGAATAGAAACCCTAAATTTTCTTTGGAAATCTTTGATATATTTTAAGGTATCATGAACTTTAAAACTGAAAAAGATAATTCACACACTTCACTTATTCTAAAGTTACCTAGAAATTTTCCAGCAGCTAGAAATCGGGTATCAACTTAAAAAATTTATAACGAACTCAAAATTAAATTTGACTGGGCCGGAGATTTAGCTCGGTGGTTCCATTGCCTGCCTCGCAAGCACAAGGTCCTGAGTTTGATCCCTGGTAACCACATACAATGCTGGGCGTGGAGACTCACACCCACCAGCAATCAATACCACATACCACATTGCCAGGCATGGTGGCTCACACCTGTAATCCCAGCAGTCGGGAGGCAGAGACAGGAGGATTGCTGAGTTTGAGGCTTGCCTGGGCTACATACAGGGCCAGCCTGAACTACAAAGTGAGACCCTGTCTCAAAAAAAAAAAATTGATCATTCTACATTTCAAATGTTTAATGAACATGATGGAAAGAGATTACCATATTGCACAATATACCTGTAGCTCACTGTGACTCAGGTAAGAGATTAAGTCATTCTGTTCTTGACACTCTATATCCATAAAATAGAGAATACAAGGGCCGGAGGGTTAGCTCAGTGGTTCCGGCACCTGCCTCGCAAGCGCAAGGTCCTGAGTTTGATCCCCAGTAACCACATATAATGCTGGTTGTGGAGACACGCCCACCAACAATCAATACTGCATACCACAATGCCGGATGGACGTGGTGGCTCACGCCTGTAATCCCAGCACTCAGGAGGCAGAGACAGGAGGATTGCTAAATTCGCAGCGGCTTGCCTGGGCACCATAGTGAGCTCAGGGCCAGCCTGAACTACAAAGCAAGACCCTGTCTCAAAAAGAAAAAAAAAAAAAAAAAGAGAATACAATACATCTCTGAGAGACTGTGTGACTCAGGACCCTTTCAAAGGGGTCTTGTCATGCCTTGGCACACCCACAGTTTAAAAGAGGATTGCAGTTTTCTGAGGATTCAGTCCATGGTTGGTTGTCTCTGTGGCAGAAACAGAATGGTGGAAGGTCATGGTGAAGGACAGCTGTTTACCCATAGCAGCCAAGAAGCAGAAAGATAAAGGAAGAGGTGTGAGGACAAGAATGTTCCTTTCTAGGTTACACCTCTGGGAACCTACCTCTAATCAGGCCCCAGCTCCTAACAGTACATTCAGCTACTAAACTCATCAATGGACACATTAACTGATGAATACAGTTACCCATACCCAGTCGCTTTCTAAACACAAAAGACTTTTCAGGGACATCTTAGATCTAAAGTATAACATTCCCATTCCAGCCCTTGCCTCCAAAATGCTCATGTTGTATCACATTATGGGAAATGCATTTTGGTCTTAGCAGTTCCAACGTTGCTGAAAAATCCAAATCTGAAATCTTCTTAGAGACTCAAGGGAACCTCTTAGCTATAAAATCCCCCATTAAAATAAAAAACAAGTTAATTACCTTCAACATACAAAGGCACAGGGTAAAAATTCCCATTCTAAAAGAGTGAAATAGGAAGACAGAAGAAAATCATACCAAAGGAAGGCTGAAATCTGATAGGACAATCCTGAGATTCCACATCCAGCACTCAGGGCGGGAGGTGGAGAATGTGAACTCCAAAGGCCTTAGCAAGCCCTGCTTCAATGCCTTGCTGGTAGCATCCCACAAGTTCTTCCTCTTAAGCTGCCTTCATTTACAATATCCTCAGCAGATGTTCCTCGTCCTTGAGATCTCCAGTTCCCGGGATCTGATGGCACTTTCAGTGTGACTCTTGCATGCTATCTCAGGGACATGCTCCCTGAACTCCCAGGGCTTCTTCTGAAATCTATGTGGAAGCCTCTGTGACCCCATAACTTGTCTTCTGCATGTGCCACATGGGTGATTGTGGGAACCAGGGGAAGGGAATGTAACTAGAACCTTTACATTAGACTCTAGTCTCCTGTGAGTCAATGGCACAAGGCGAAATAATAATTAATAAATAGGCAGAAATGAGGTTCAGAGAGGCTAAGTTTGGGCCTGATCCATGCTACTCTGGGTAGCAAAAGACCCCAGGCCTCAGCCCACCACACCTTTTATTCAGCACCTTTTGAGTAACAGAATGTAACAGCCCTGTGGGCAGGGCAGACACCTCCAATCGTCCTACAGACATTATGCAGATGAAGATCCCTCTGGACAAGGCAGACACCGGCAATGGAGTAGTTCAGCCTTGAAGCATCACAGCATGTGGGACGACCAGAGTCTCTGTTGTTAGCAAAGGTGAAGGCGAGTTGAGTCCAGAGTCCGTCTGCACCAGGAAGGCCTGATCAATTTTGACCTTCCAACTATTTCTCCCAAAACATGTTCCCAACAGGTGATGTCAATGTCTAGGGCTCTTTGGAGTGCTGCAGTGAACTCTGACTGCCTGGATGGCTAAACAGTGGGACACGTGTTTCTCACAGCCCTGCATAAGTCAGAGTCTCCAGGGCAACCTTCTGAAAGCACTTCCTTTGGCAAAGGGTCAGCTACATGGAAAGCAAGTCCTTCTCAGGTTGACGGAACAAGCCCTTTGGTTTTCTAGTCAGTTTCATAGATAACAGGGAGGAGGGATAGTTGAACTGTGAGTGTGTTTCACTTGCACATCTGCAAGCGGGCTAGCCAGACTTTATTAGGGCTTAGCTGGTTACTGTGGTGACAGGTAGGTTACTCTTGAAGCTCAAGGAAAGTGATAATTTAGTGGGAAGATTTATAGGGGAGAAAAGGGAGCAGGAAGGTCACCATTTGGTAACAGGCAGGTGATACACATAGGGATAAAGTAAGCACAGGCAGGGAGCAGGCTACAATGGTAAAGCTGACTTAACAATATTCACAAAATAAAAGCAACCAGGTGAAACAAACCTTTGGAATATAAAAGCAAGCAATTTTGCCAGGCGTGGTGGCTCATGCCTGTAATCCCAGCACTCGGGAGGCAGAGACAGGAGGACTGCTGAGTTCAAGGCTTGCCTGGACTACATAGTGAGCTCAGGGCCAGCCTGAACTACATAAGCAAGACCCTGTCTCAAAAAAAAAAGCAAACAGTTTTACAAAATAAAGGGTAAACAGGAGGGCAACTAATCTTAGTAATATTTGGCTAAGGCAACTGCCATAGAGTCCTTCATTTAAGGATTTTATAATTTTACATTTATTTGTGACAAAAGCAAGACCATCAAAAGATAAAATTGCTCCCTCACCAGGGGAGGATCAAACTGGAAATGAAGCTATGGCAAAGCAAGTTTTTTTTTTTTTGTTTTTTTTTTTTTTTTTTTTAAGACAGGGTCTCACTTTGTAGTTCAGGCTGGCCCTGAGCTCACTATGGTGCCCAGGCAAGCCGCCGTGAACTCAGCAATCCTCCTGTCTCTGCCTCCCGAATGCTGGGATTACAGGCATGAGCCGGCTCATGTCTTTATTTTATGAGACCTTAAAATTAGTTATCAAATACACAGATTGAAAATCAGACCAGTGGGCCAAATAATATATAAAACATTTCAGACAGTAGTACAAAGTCAACATACATGAGTCAGTGATTTCAGCAAAAATTTCAGTCCTTGATTGCTCCAAGAAAACATACAGCGGTTCTGCTTCAATGAGTAACAGATAAAGGACCATGTATTTGTTGGTCATCCGTCCCTCTGGTAGCTCCTGTCAACATCAGAAGCACTTGTTTTCATATCTGAAAGTGGGTGTGTATTATCATTGTTGTTGTTTGCCGGGCACTATGCCATGCAGCTCACATCTCACAGTCTAGAACTACTCAGTATTATCTTGCCTTAGCCACAGGGAAGTATGTGGAAGGCTACAGGCATCCTGGCTATGGGAAGGACCCTGATGATCTCACATTCCTCAGGCAAGACCACATGTGCTAAGGACAGTTGTCAGTACACAGGCAGTTTACACTTGATCTTAGCCAAAAAACAGAGAAGCGATTACAGGCATTTTAGCATAGAGAAAATCTGGTTCCTCATTAATTTAATCCTCATCCAGGCATTCTCTATAGTCGCTGCTCCAGGGAACCCATGCTACCTTGCCTCCCCCTGTGCTTCTTACTGCTGATAGAAGCAGCCCAACTATGGAGTTTTATTCAGGTTGGTCTGCTAGAGATAGGTCACCCTAGAGCTGTTTTTTTATATTGTAAAAATTTTCTTTCTTGGGCCGGTGATTTGGCTCGATGGTTCCGGTGCCTGCCTCACAAGGGCAAGGTCCTGAGTTTGATCCCTGGTAACCACATACAGTGCTGGGCGTGGAGACTCACGCGATCAATACCACATACCACAGTGCCAGGCGTGGTGGCTCACGCCTGTAATGCCAGCACTCGGGAGGCAGAGACAGGATTGCTGAGTTTGAGGCTTGTCTGGGCTCCATAGTGAGCTCAGGGCCAGCCTGAACTGCAAAGCGAGACCCTGTCTCAAAAAGTTAAAAAAAAAAAATTCTTTCTTTTATCCCTCATGGCTGCTCGGTCCTTGGTAGTAGTCATTAATTTGATATTAGGGATTGAATCCAGGCCCTTCACTCTCAGCTATATCTCTAACCCTTTTTCTTATTATATATTATATTAGAAATATATAACATATAATATTAGAATATATAATATATTTGATATTTTTACTATGATATATCTATATATTTATTAGATATATATCTATATATGTTTTGTTTTGTTTTGTTTTTTTACTCTTTTGACACAAGTTCTAACTAAGTGGCTAAGTTGTCCAGGATGGGCTCATGGAAGAAAAATGACCCAGAACAGAAATGCTTATTGCAAGGCTTTAGTGGAGGTGAAATCTGTGTGCTAGACTGCCTTGAACAATGGGGGGAAGGTGCGTTGGAAAGTGGAATAGGGTTTTATAAGGACTGAGGGGTTGGGACAGCACTGTGGCAGGTTAGGATTGGCTTGCCCTGGGTGGCAGGTTAGGGAGCTAACAGGCTGCCCTTTGGCATGGGAAGGGAAGCCATTTTGGATCTGGCACAGTGTAGGAGCCCTTTTGTAAGGTGATAACTCTAAAAGCTCAAACTTAAAAGAAAAAAAAAAGATAAAAAATAAAAGCTCAGACTTGCAATTCTGCTGCATCAGCTTCTAAAAGCATTGAGATTACACATATGTATCACACAGCCATGCTTATTTTGCAGACTTTTAACTGCTTTACTAAGATATAAGTAGTTTGGGCCGTGGCTCACGCCTGTAATCCCAGCACTCGAGAGGCAGAGACAGGAGGATTGCTGAGTTTGAGGCTTGCCTGGGCTCCATAGTGAGCTCAGAGCCAGCCTGAACTACAAAAGCGAGACCCTGTCTCAAAAAAAAAAAAAAGATATAAGTAGTTTGGGTATTTTGATAAATTACAACTAATATTATTACAGATGTTATTTGGTATGAATTTAGGCACACTAACTCTCCACCCATTCTTTATTTTCCCACTCTTTTTTGGATTAAATATTTGTTATTCTATTTTGTCACTTGGATTATCAAGTGACCTTGTTTTATCATTGCTGTGATTGCTTTAGGGTGCAAAGTCCATCTAACTGAGCACATATTTTCACGGTTCTACAGCGTCTCCTTTGTTGGCTGACTAATGTTTTCTTTTTATGGTTGCTTTCAGGTTCAGAGTATACATATTTATCGCAGCCTATTTTGAATCGATGTTCTAGCATTTCACCTGATGATAGTATATCCTAGGACTTCGGTCATTCGTTATCAAACATCTTGTTTCTACATATGTTGTAAATCTAACAAATTATTGTTACTATTTTTGTTAAAACAATCAGTTATCTTTTTAAAAGTTTAAGTAACTACAGCTGAAAATCTTGTGTACCTACACATATAGTTTCCATTTCCAATGCTCTCCTTCCATCTGTGGAGACCCAGATTTCATCTTCTATCATTTTCCTTCTGTCTGAAGGAACTTCCTTAATATGTCTTATACATCTTAAATATGTAGTGTCCATATACACATTACATACATATACCTTTTTTTTTTTTTTTTGAGACAGGGTCTCGCTTTTTAGTTCAGGCTGGCTCTGAGCTCACTATGTAGCCCAGGCAAGCCTGGAACTCAGCAATCCTCCTGTCTCTGCCTCCCGAATGCTGGGATTACAGACGTGAGCCACCATGCCCGGCACTACCTTTTTTTTTTTTGCAACAACTAACCAGGCTGGGGTTAAGTTTGTAATTCTCCTTATTCAGCCTTGCAGCGTGCTGGGATTACAGCATACACCACCACACCTAGCAGAGTGATTAATTTATTATAACTTTTTAAATATTAAAATATAGCCCAGCTGGATGTAATAGCATGTAGCTCTAGTCCAAGCACTGTGGGAGGCTGAGATAGGAGAATCACAAGTGCAAGCTGAGTCTAGGCAATTTATTAAGAACCTCTCAAAATTTAAAAAAACTTAAAAAGGACTGGTGGTTATAGCTCAGTGTGAAGCCTCTGAGTTCAATATCTGGTACCAAAAGAAAAAAAATCCTCTCTATTTTGTCTTTGGAAGAAATTATTGCTATGTATATAATTTTAAGTATTTGTAAATCTTTTTTAGATTTTTTGTGAGTTATTTGGGGTGTGGGAGATTTTTCTTTTCTTTTTTTTTTTTTGAGACTACTCACTACGTACTTCAAGCTGGCCTCAAAGACTCTATGTAGCCCAGGCTGCCCTGGAACTCACTGTAATTCTTCTGCCTCAGCCTCCTACTTGTTTAGATTAAAGGCATGCACCACTATGACTGGCATGACATTTCATCATTTTAATGATATTCCCCACTATTTTTCTTCTTGTGCACTTTCTGATAACAAATTTGGTATCATCTTTATCTTTATACATTGTTTACTTAAATTGGTTTACTACTTAAATTTTTCTTTTATACTGATTTTGAGTAATTTGTAGGGTTTTTGTTTTTCTTTTCATTATTCTTTTTGCCATTCCTTGATACTGTTGGGTATGTGTTTATAATTTCAATAAATGTTGGGCAGTTTTTCAACCTACCTTTCTTGAAATACACTGGTTCCTTTGTTTTGCAACTTAATTTGTTTTATGATTTTATAATTAGGGGGAAGATGTCTGTGTCTGTGATTCTGGGGAAGATTGAGACAGTTGTGTTTGTCATCCAGAGCAGAGTTTATACATGTAAATATTTTCACAAACTGCATTTGTTTGTGAGGCAACTCATTGGCATTTGTTCATTAATGCAACAACATTATTTGGAAAACATGTGTACCCTTGGGTCTTGTTTTTATATGTTTTCAGTGAGTTTTGGAAAGTATTGAGTCTACAACTAACTGTCCCTCACCTTTCCTGAATCCCAGCACTGCTTGAATTGTGAACCTATTTCAGTCTGGCTAATAGGAACAGAAATTCTCCCTTTGGCTTCTATGGGCCACTGACACTATTTCTTATAATCCTTGTTGTTGTCATTGGTGGTGGTGCTGCTGCTGCTGTGGCTGCTGCTTGCTCTGGTAGTGGTGCTACTACTGTAGGTGTTACAGGTTCTGGCTATTTATTGCAATTCATCCTCGAACTCACTATGTAGCACAAGTTGGTAGAGAACTGGCAGTGATCCTCCTGTCTCAGCCTCCTGTGTGCTGAGGATGACAGGTGTGCACCAGTGTGTCTTGCTATTTTTCCATAACTGTTTCAATTGATTCTCACCTAGCTTCAGGTCTTTCCCTTACACATGTACAATGAGCAGGACTAAGCAGCACATTAGAAGAGGATGCTGTGAAGAGCTCACCAATTCCCTCTGTGTAGTTTGGAACCTGTCCTCTGTCCTGTCAAGTCCAGTCATCCCTCAGACTCTACACCCATTCTCCTTGATTTAGGGATTGCACTGGGTGACAGCTAGTTCTTCCACCCGGCACCTTCAACCTGGGAATCCACTAGGACCATCCCCTGTTGCCACTGCAGGGTAGTTCTCTCATTTCCCATTTCTCAGGGATCACTGTCCTTCATTGCCTGATGTCTGGTTTTGTATAGACTATTTTTACATATATGTTCTCCATGTTATGGTTGTTTCTCTGGGAAAATAGGTCTGTTTACTGTGACTTCACCTTAACCAAGAAATGCCAGGTGTCAGTATTTGTATGGAAGGGGTAGTATGTGCTTGTGCGTGTGCCTATCCTGTTTTTGTGTGTGCATGTGTGTATGTGTGTGTGCATGTGTGTGTGTGTGTGTGTGCGCGGCCTGCTGATATTTGGTATCTTTCTGCTTCACCGCTTCACTTTGAAGACAGCCATAGAAATAGATGGTGACAGAAGCACCCTGAGGTGCTGAGAAAGATCACAGTGAGACTCAGAGGCAGGCGTGGAACTGGTAAAGAAAGGCAGTGAGATGTGTGATCTGGTGACATCAGGACGAAGCCATGAGAGGCTATCTCTTCTCAGACTCTTGTCTATGAGATGGACATTTTTTGGCCTGTCTTCTTATCACCTTTGTTTCTCCCTGTCACATGCTTTTTCTGCTTCCTGTGACTCTTTTTTTTTTTTTTTTTTTTTTTTTTTTTTTTTTTTTTTTTTTTTTTTTTTTTTTTTTTTTTTGAGACAGGGTCTTGCTTTGTAGTTCAGGCTGGCTCTGAGCTCACTAGGTAGCCCAGGCAAGCCGCCGCGAACTCAGCAATCCTCTTGTCTCTGCCTCCCAAGTGCTGGGATTACAGGCGTGAGCCACCACGCCCGGCACTGTGGTAGTATGTGGCATTGATTGCTGGTGGGCGTGAATCACCACACCCAGCATTGTATGTGGTCACCGGGATCGAACTCAGGACCTT
>PVIC010056167.1:0-10977 GCA_004025085.1 Thryonomys swinderianus
AAAAAAAAAAAAAAAACTACCTGAAATTCTGAGAACAGTAACTTTTGGTTCAGTACGAGCCAGATGTGTGCAGACTTCACACATGAAAATTCTTCCAGTGCTCAGGTTTGTCTACAGAATTTGTAATACTGGCTTGAAAATAATTCAAGGTTACCTTACTAAGAGGCCAGTCACAAGGTGTGTGTGTGTGGGGGGACGTGGCTGGCTGCACATGCCTGGAGGCAGAAACATTCTAGGTCCAAGCCCATTTTGAACAATTTAGCAAGATCCTATCTCAAAGAGAAGGGGTGGGTACGGTAGGGTAGGCAGAGGTGGGGAGACTGGGGATACAGCTCAGTGCAAAGGCCCAGGGTTCAATCACTTATACCAGTAGAAAAAGAATTTAAAAGGGAAGACAGACACAACATGTAGGTCCCAGAAACTAACAATCAAGGTTGATAAAACAACTCTAGTACTTTTAACACAAATGTGGAAACAAAACACATCTGGGGTGGATTAAAAAAAAAGCAGTGTAACAAACATATCCAACTCAAGGGTAACAAATGTCAGTTATCACTTAGCCAAATGCTTGGGTGTAGCAGTTCGGTGTGAGCTGTGGTAGTCAATCTTATTAAAAAAGCAACCCAATTGTTGGTTTCTTCTTTCCCACCACATTTACAGCCCATTATGCCACTCATGTCGGGCGCCGGTCCCAGCGACCCCAAACCACCCAACGCAGCGCTTCCGAAGCAGCTGTTCTAGGTGGCAATGGCATCGATTCCACCTATCAGGATGGACAGGTAAGGTATTATCTAATATTAATTTACAAATAACCAGATTAGTTAATTTTTGATGGATGACTAGATCACAAGATCAACTGAATACCACCGGGGCCCAAGGTGTGGTACTGTTCGGAGTAATGACCCCCCCTTTCTTACCAGAGAAGGAAGATGTCATAACTACAACTCCGAAGGCCCCAACAAGTGCGCTCGAGGAACCAAAACAAACTTCCTATCTCCAGTGGGTGCATTCTGAGCAAACTAATACAATAAACTCAAAGGTCTTCTGGCTCCTTTCCGGGGCTCTCACCTGCTGAGTCAGTCTGATGGCAATACCTGACCACGGAGAGCAGAGCCCCACCCTTCCCACCACCTTCTCCAGGCACAAGGTACTGTAATATCTGTCACAAAGTAGGTGTTGAAGAAATGGACACGAAACAAAACACTACTAAGGATCTCATTGCAACAAATGAGAGGGCTGCTATATTTTAATATAAAAGCTCACACAATTAAATGAGCATTCCAATAAAGGATTAAGGACAAGATAACAGATAAAGGCAATATGAGAAAAATGAGTCACTAATAAAGTAATAAAAGGACTGGGACCATGACAGGTACTGTAACATTATTTCTGTTTGAGACCAATCCAGCACCAAACAGGTGCTCAAGACTGGACACGCAGCCTTCTGCTTTCTTGAGGAAGGGGTGGGGAGTTCTGCAGGGTACACACCGGCGAGAGGCCTTTCATCCATCTGATTTCCCCCAACTCACTTTCAGACTGTTCTCTGCATAAACATTTCCTGCGTGGTTACAGTACAAGCACTGTTTCCCAATCTGCAGGGTGTTGGGCTCACAGCAACTTTCGAATACAGGAACACCGTTTCCTTGGGTGTTTGTAAAAGGACATAACTACCGGCTGGGCACTCGGAAGCCCGACGAGCACCCAGCCCCACGCGGCTGCACCCAGCGCGAACCCCGGCTCCAATAAAGCCGAGTGAAGTGATGAATCACGAATGGGCAGGGCCGCAGGGCCCCGGCTCGGCCTCGGGGACTGAGTCATGCCAAAGCCAGCGCCGCCGGAAACACGCTCCGCGCCGCAGGAGGAGGAGTCCAGCGGGCGCGGCCAGCCCGGCTCTCCTTTCCCCGCAGCCACCTGGGGCGCGCCGTTGGGTATTGGCCGCGACCCGCCCCCTGCGTGGACCCCGCGCTTCACGCAGGAGCCGCAGGGTCGAGACATCTGGGGCCCTCTCGGCTCCCCTGCTCCGAGGCGCTCACCCAGCCCCGGCCGGAATCACACCGCATATGGCAGGGAGCGGCGGGCAGGGACCCCGCGGTCCCCGAGGACTCTTCGCTTTTACTGCGTGTGCGAAGCCAGACGCGGGCAGGGAGCAGGGGGACTCTCTCCATCCCTCCTCTCTCCCCAGCGGGGACCCCCAAATGGATGCGGGAGTGTGGTGCGGGGACGCGCGTTCCCCGCACGCGTGCATCCCCGCCTGGGACGTACGGGGCGCAGCAGCGCTGGGCACCACGACCCCGCCCTGCATGGAGCCTCCCCAGGCCAAGATCCACAGCCCCGGGCGCGTCCAGGCCCGGGCTTCTCGGTCCGCGCGGAGCCCGGCGTCCCCGCTCCGCGCGTTGGCTTCCCCAGCACCGGATGGTGTGCGTGTTGCTCTGGCCTTCCCGGGCACCACTTACCTTGCTATCGATCTGCTGCACCATTTTGGCTGTTGGGGGCCTGCGGAACTACCGGAGCAAGAGATGGACGCGGATGGAAGACGCAGAACCTGGCTCTGAGCGGCGCGCAGCCCGCTTTCCTTTTATAGAATGGGGGGGGGGGGCGGAGGGGGCGCGCGTACGTGTGGCGGGAGCGCGTCCGCTCCGGCCTCCCGCGCTCGCGGGGGCTTAGCGTCCAGGCCCCGCCCCGAGCCCGGGGTTAGGGGCGTGGCTTCAAGTGGGCGGAGCTTCGGGCAAGGCGGGGCTGGCGCGGGCGCCGGGCGGAGCTCCTAGAAAGTCAGGCTCCGCCTTGCACTTCTCGGCTGCGTGGGGTCTCAGGGGCCGAAGGGACCTCTTAGGGCCGTAGGGCTGTGCATCCCGGTTGGAGGCGGAGCTGTGCGCTCCTCCTGGGTCATTTGGGCTGGCGTCACCAGACCTTAGCGGAAACGCCCAGGCTCGAGACCGAGACGGTCCCGACACCGCCCAGGCGAGGCTGGACTTCCCGGGGCAGGCCGGGCTAGGCCCCTGCTCACAGCACTGCGCTCCGAGCCTGGTGCAAAGTGCTGAGTAACGGTGACTAGGAAGTAACTGCACACCCTCGCCTCCTTTCCGGATTTCTCCACGACGGCTCTCTCCTGTCTTTCCTCTTCTCTCTGACGCTCGTGAGTGGGCTCGCTGCTCCAGTAACACAGCAGTGCACCCGAGATGGCGGGCCACTGACTGGGCTCTAGACCCCAGACAGCTGCTTGTGAGATGTAAGTGCGCCTAGAGAGCCCTTCAGGCGAGTCACTCCTGCCCTCCCGGAGTCTCAGTTTTCCCTACTCATAAACGGGGCATTATGCTGGTCTACATCTCTTGGAGGTGGTGTCTTGAGGCATTAAATATTTATAAAGTGGCTAGGATGGTGGTTGGCACATAACCCCGCAATAAATTTTTGAAATTGTAATTATAGCAATTGTGAGTACTGTTTAGGTCTGCTTGGTGCTGTGAGGGGCTTGGCTGAGCTTGGCTGCCTTGTATTTAGAATGGTAGCAACACACACTTATGCGAGATTTTTCCTTCCTGGGGGTTGTCTGCAGTAATTTGGATTGATACTGGAAGCCTAAGCAGATTGGGGCCGGACAGCCGGGGGCGGTGGAAGAGATGCTAGCTGGCTTCGTGTAGCTGGGAGAGCTTGTCAGCAGCTGGGATTGGAGGTGCCGAGAGGAATGAGACCTGAAAACCTGGGCGGGAAGGTCCTGGGTCTGCATTTCCAGAGCTGAGCAGGAAGCTTCGTGTAGGTGTTCTTAGCTGGGGTAGCAACTCCCTCTGGTGCCCCTTGAAGAGCTGATGTGTGGAGGTTGTGACAAGTACAGAGAGTAAGGAATTTGGAGGCCAGAGTGTGTGTGTCATAGTCAGGCCTCTGCAATTATCATCCTCATTCACACGTAGTTGAGTAATTCTAGGCCAGCCTACGTAGCCTTTTTGAGTCTCACTTTCCTCATCTCTACAATGGAGATAATAATGGAGTGAGTTTGAATACTGCATATATAAAGTTCTTGCACTGCTCCTAGTGGGTATGACTACTATAGATATGGAAAAGGAAGGTGAAGTCTGGGATGATGGCAGAGTTGGGGTGCAAGGGGAGACAACAATGAGTGTGATCATTAAATGAATGAAATAATCAGGACGTGTGCAGTGAACAATGAGCTCTGTAACATAAGTCTCAGAGGAAAAGGAAAGTGAAGTTGTCCTGAGAAGTAAGGGCCCTTGCCTACAGGGAAGACTGTCTAGGATTTCAGTTCTTTTCGGGGACTGACTGCATGTTTTAAGCAAAAGTTGTCGCCGGGTGTGGTGGCTCACGCCTGTAATCCCAGCACTCGGGAGGCAGAGACAGGAGGATTGCTGAGTTCGAGGCTTGCCTAGGTTACATAGTGAGCTCAGAGCCAGCCTGAACTACAAAGTGAGACCCTGTTTAAAAAAAAAAAAAAAAGTTGTCAGTTGCGAGGAGGTCTAGCTTTAACCCAACAGAGAACTAGGAATTCATATTGTCAGGAGCTCTCGGGAGCTAGAACTGTGCCCCTCGCCCTCTGGATTGTTTCGTTCCTGGGCAGGCTGTTTGCCACACCGAAGAGTGGCCCATGAGTCTGCAGGCTCAGGTTCCATCTCCCTGTTCTTGTGTGTCCCAGCGGCTGACCTTCATTGACAGTCTGGGGGTAGCCTTGGTTGAACCGTGGGATTGGAGTAGGGAAAATCTGGTGAGCCCCAGAAAAAGGGGAGATGGATGGTGGGGGAGCAAGAAGATAATTTCATAGCAGAGGTGATGATCAGGCTTTCAGTTCCTGGGTCAGCTTAGTCTGAGGCTCCATGTGGGACTAGAGAATTAGGTCAGCTGTCTCTGGGTTTCACCCCCAATTTGCAGCAAGTTTGTCTCAGGTCCTAGGTTTCTTCGATCTCTTAATTCCTCCTCGCTGTGGGTGTGGGCTGATTCTGCGGAGTACCAGATTATATCCAGACAGACAAGGGGAAATTAGTCTTTTGAGGTCGTCTTGGGACCTAAATTTAAAAAGGATCCCAGGCAATCGAGTACACTTAAGATTGGATAAACTTTGACCTGGGATCTTCAAGGAGAGACCAACATGGCCAAGTGTAAAGGCTCTCACAGAGTTGAGAACACAAAAGGGAACGTTTGACAGAAAACAAGTCCATAGTACTGTGATAAGGAAAGTGATAGAAGAAAAGGGAACAAATAAACACGTGAACTGTCAGTAAGTTCAGGCCCGGAGCTGAGCATGATTCATTCCTCTCAACATCCGGGAGATAGATGCTGCGCTCCCCCTTTTACAGTCGAGGAAGTTGGTCATAGAAGTCAAGTTAGACTAGACGCTCACGTATTCTTTACACTCCTCACACACACTAGGAAGTAGCAGCACAGTTTTCAAGCATATCCATAAACCATAAAATTCTTCCTTTAACTAATGGACATACCTTATCTAACATATGCATTCTTTTTTTTTTTTTTTGCTTTTGAGATAGGGTCTCGCTTTGTAGTTCAGGCTGGCCCTGAGCTCACTTATGGTGCCCAGGCAAGCCGCCGCAAACTCAGCAATCCTCCTGTCTCTGCCTCCCGAGTGCTGGGATTATAGGCGTGAGCCACCATGCTCGGCATTGTGGTATGCGGTGTTGATTGTTGGTGGGCGTGAGTCTCCACGCCCAGCATTATATGTGGTTACCGGGGATCGAACTAAGGACCTTGCGCTTGCGAGGCAGGTGCCGGAACCACTGAGCTAACTCTCTGGCCCCTAACATATGCATTCTAAAGATTATCTTAAATGCCATTTGGATTTTAAAAATTAATTTACATACACATATGTGTTACACATTTAATGCAAAGCATTTTAATGTAAGTTTCATATTATAACCCGTCTTCCAGACCACTGCTCATTGTCTTCCCAAATCTGGCCCAAGGTTCCCCCTTTCTGCCCTTAAAACACTTCCACTGTGTCCCTCAGAACTATCTAGATGCTTCAGCAATCACCATGATATTCTTCTCAGATGTTTCTTTTTTTCTTTTTGAGACAAGTTCTTGCTATGTACTTCAGGCTGGCCTTGAACTCATTGGAATTCTCCTGCCTCAGCCTCCTGAGTGCTGGGATTATAAGAGTATACCACAATACACCTGGCCTCTTCTCTTGTTTTTGCCTTAAAGTTTTTCTCTTCTGGGGATTTCACTGTGTGACGTATGACTCTCCATGTATGTCAGGGCCAGCAGGTCAGGGAAGTGATTCCCTTTGGTGCTTCCAAACTCTGTGTCAAAAATCTCATGGACTTTGGGGTGGAAATATTCTTTTTTGGGGAAGGGGCAAGTAAAACTTGATTATTTTCTCACTCTATAAGTTGAGTATTAATTTACTCAATATTTGCTGTACAAGTCCTTGAAGATGTTGGAGATAATATGTGGAGCAGACACACACACACACACACACACACACATACATATATATATATATTTTTAGGCAGGATATAGAAATCATAAAGGGAAAAAAATCAATTTGATTTTCTTACCTCAAAAAATGGTATTTGAGGTGATATACACGTTAATTTGATTTAGCCACTACATTGTGTGTGTGTGTATATGATAATATATATCAGAACATCTTGTTACATTGTAATCTCCTATAACGGGGAGACTGACTGAGGAGGAGTTCAAGGCCAGCCTGGGCAACTGAGCAAGACTATCTCAAAATAAAAAGGACTAGGGATGTGGCTCAGTGCTTCCTTGGTTCAATCCTCCATATTGGAAAACAAAAAAACATGATGTCACACACCATAAGTGTTTATTAAGATTAAAACAACAACAACAAAACCCAAGCAAGAGTCAAAGCCAACAGTGTCGGAGAGGTATAAAAGAATGTATGTTCACGTGAGGTCATCTAAAAAATAAAACTGAGTAAAATAATTTACTAGAACAACAACAATAGCAACAAAACCTTGGAAGTCACATTCTGGAAGGGAATTTGCTTCATACATGTATCTAACAAAGAACTTTGGCCCAGAGTGTATAGAGAGCTTTTACAACTCAATAGTAATGCAGTCAACGGATAAAAACACGGCATTTGATTCAAACACATTTTAAAAAAGACATATAATTGACCCCTAAACACATAGATGCCCAACATCATTAGTTATCAAGGAAAATAAAACCACTTTGAGACACCATTATGCACCCCAGTAGAATTGTAAGTTGAAAACAAAAAAATGAAAAAACACCATATTTTGGCTATTGTGGATTACCTGGAAGTAAGTTAAACATTACTGAAAATGATGTGAAGCTGTAAAACCAGTTTGGAAAACAATTTGGTAAGACTTTTTTCTTTTTTAAATTGAAGTTAAACATAAGTTATTATTAGACCCAATAATTCCTCTTCTAAATTGTTACCCAAAAGTCGTACATTATACACAAAAAATTGCACATGAGTATTCATAGCTTTATTCATCATAAAACCCTGAACTAATAATGGAAATATCAAGTGAAATAATAGCAAGTGTATTTCTACATGATAGACTATTCAGCATATCTAACAATACCATGGATGAATACAAATCCATGCTGACCGGAAGAAGCCAGATGTTAAAGATTGTAAGAATCCATTTGTGTGAAGCTCTAGAATGGGTAAGTCTAGAGCAGCAGAAGGAAATTCCTGGTGCTGGGATTGGAGGGCCACAGAGAGGAACTGGGAAGTGTTTAAGTGGCTGTACAGGTCTGTACATTTTCCACAGCTCAAGGAAACATGTTTTAAAAATGTTATATTTTATTCATTCTAAATAAAAGCTGTATGCCAAATAAAGCTGGTTTAAAAAGTAAAGTCATGTGATCTTGGAATTCTCATTTTTAGACATAAAAGCTATCCTTAAAGACATCGTGTACATTTGTAAGACAAAAATGCTATAATTTGGGTCCCACTGGAAGATGACATTCACCTTTCTGTTTCACTTCATGATGCTGAAGATTGAACTCAGGGATTCCACACTGAGCTGCATCTCCAACCCCATTTATTTATTTATTTATTTACTTACTTACTTACTTATAGACAGGGTCTCGCTTTGTAGTTCTGGCTGGCCCTGAGCTTACTCTAGCCTAGGCAAGCCTCGAACTCAAATATCCTCCTGCCTCTGCCTTCCGAGTGCTGGGATGAAAAGTGTGAGCCACCACGTCTGGCACTGTGGTATGTGGTACTGATTGCTGGTGGGCATGAGCCACCACGCCCACTATTATTGTATGTGGTTACAGGGATCAAACCAGGGACCTTGTACTTGCTAGGCAGGCGCTGGAACCATTGAGCTAAATCTCCAGGCCCCCTTTTATTTTTTATTTTGAGACAAGGTCTTGCTAAATTGTCCAGGCTGGCCTGTAACTTGTATTCTCCTAATATCAACCTCCCAAGTAGCTGATATTACAGGAATGTGCTACCATTCCAGCAGGATATATACATATATGCATATATATACATATATATACACACATATACATATATACATACATATACATATATATACAAGCACACACTTGTGAGATGGCTAAATCTAGCAAAGTAGCCTCTGTATCTGCTCACATACTATTTTTTGGAGGTAGATACAATCAAGTTCATTTTTCTTTTTGTACTTTTTTCTTTTGTACTGTGTCCTGCTTAAAATGCCTGGTAGCTATTATAGCTTTTGAACGGGATATAGGGATTAAACAAACACAATTGAATTGGGTACATACCAGAGTTACCCTAACTCCAGAGACAGGGAGAACCACACAGGGAAACACTTGGAAACAGCAGCTGGCAGGCCCTTTACAAAGCAGCACGAGGATGCATATACCTAACAAGCAGAGTGAAAATACTCAAGTCCTAAAAGCAGGTAAAATATTGAGATGTCTGCTTTAAGCACTGTCTGTGAGTGTTGTACTGCAGGACCTAACTAGGACAATTAAGAATAAAAAGGCATACAGATTTGAAAAGAGGAAGTAAAACGATCTGTATCTCCAGGTGTTGTGCTCTGGTATATAGAAAATCTTAGGGGGCAAAAAAGAAAATCTAAAACTAATAAGTATAGTAAGGGTACAAGATATCTATGTAATATTCACAAAGAATGAATTAGTTGGGTATAAATTTAATGAAAAAGTGCATATTTGTGTAGTAAAACTATAAAACCTTGTTGGAAGAAATTAAAAGTGAAATGAAAGAGATCTTATGTTCATGAATTGGAAAATAATACTATTACATTGCCTTATATAGATCCAACATAATCCTTATTGAAATCTGAAGTGCTTTTCATTGCTGAAACTTATGAGCCGATTCTAACATACTGAAAATGAAGGCACGTAGAAGAACCAAATCATCTTGAAAAAGAAGAGTAAAGTTGAAGAATTTATATTTCTGATTTCAAACCTCATATAAAAGGTACAGTAATGAATTTTTTTTTTTTTTTTGCTTTTTGGAGACAGGGTCTCGCTTTGTAGTTCAGGCTGGCCCTGAGCTCACTATGGTGCCCAGGCAAGCCACTGTGAACTCAGCAATCCTCCTGTCTCTGCCTCCCGAGTGCTGGGATTACAGGCGTGAGCCACCACGCCTAGCATTATATGTGGTTACTGGGGATCGAACTCAGGTCCTTACGCTTGCGAGGCAGGCGCTGGAACCACTGAGCTAACCCTCCGGCCCCAGTAATGAAAATTTTATAATTTGGACAAAATGATAGATGTGTAGGTCAATGGAATAGAACCGAGAGACCAAAAATAAAGTCAAATCTATGATAAAATTATACAATGGAGCTGGGGATTTAGCTCAAGTGGTACCGCGCCTACCTTGGAAGCACAAGAGCCCAAGTTCAATCCCTGGTACTGTTAAAAAAAAAAAATTATACAATGGAGGGCCAGGGATTTAGCTCAGTGGCACCGCTGCCTGCCTTGCAAGCGGTACTGCAAACAACCAACTATAAAATGGGGCTAAAGGAGTGTAATCTCAACAAAGGAGGCTGGGACAACTAACTGTTCACAGGCAAAGGATAAAGTTAGGGCATGGGTCAGAGTCACATCACTTAGAAAAGGTCAATTAAAAAATGTTTCAAAGACAAAACTATAAAACTTATAGTTTATACTTGTTAAACTTGTATGTTAGGAAGGAAACAGGTGTACAGTTTTGTGATGTTCAATTAGACAGTGATTTCTTAGAAATGACACTTACAGACAGCAAACAGGAATACACAATTTAGACTTCTTCAAAGTTAAAACAGTTTGAGCTTCAAAAGATCCCATCAAAAAAGTGAAGTGGCCGGGGATTCAATTCAAGTGGTACTGAGCTTACCTCAGATGCAAAAGGGCTTGAGTTCAATCCCTGGTACTGCAAACAAAACAAAACAAAACAAAAAAATATATGCAAGAAAGTGAAAAGCTAGCACTTAGGATGCTGAGACAGGAGGATGAGAAGTTCAAGACGAACCTGGACTACACAGTAAGACACTGCCTAAATATAAAAAGAAAACCCAAAAAGGAGAAAAATAGTATTTGTAAATCATATATCTGATAAGTGACTTACATCTACAATACATGAAGAATTTAACAATAGAAAGACAAGCCACTTAAAAATTAGGCAAAGTATCTTATAGAGGACTTTTGCTCTATGTTCATTATGGAAATTGGTCTGCACTGAATCTTTCTCTGCTTTTGGAATCAAGGGAATGCGTGCTTCCTGGAATGAATTTGGGAGTACTGCTTCTCTTTCAATTTCATTAAAGAGTTTGAAAAGTAGCAGGATTAGCTCTTCCCAAAGTTTCTTGTAGAATTCAGCAGTGAAACCATCAGGACTTGGACTTTTCTTTGTTGGTAGTTCTTTAATTGTATTTTCAATTTCATTGAATAGTATTGTGTTGTTTAGAACTTTTATATATATTATATATTTTTGAAACAGGGTCTCGCTTTGTAGTTCAGGCTGGCCCTGAGCTCACTATGTAGCCCAGGCAAGCCTCAAACTCAGCAATCCTCCTG
>PVIC010056168.1:0-11019 GCA_004025085.1 Thryonomys swinderianus
GGGGATCGAACTCAGGACCTTGCGCTTGCGAGGCAGGCGCCAGAACCACTGAGCTAACCCTCCGGCCCCAAACCATCCATTTTTAAGACGTGCAGACTTGATCTAGTTGGTAGAAATTTTTTTGTATGTTTAAAGGAAAGGTCACCTAGTAAGATGTTAACCCAAATATTTGCCTTTACTGTTTACTCTCTTGGGGTATATTTAGTTTAGAATTTAATTTAAACTTTTTTTCTATAGAGCCAGATACAGAGTTAGTAAGTATGGTAGGCTTTCAGGTCAGTGTTCTCTGTTGCAACCAGTCAGCTCTGCTCTTGCAGCGCAGAAGGACTTTGAATGGCAGAACATGGCTGTGTTCCCATAAAACTTCACGAGAGCAGACAGCAAGCAGATTTCAGCCTATGGGCTATAGTTTGCCAACCCCTAATTAGAAGATTAAGCATTGTTGCAACACAGGCCTATGTGAATCAATCTATAATAATTTGTACCAAGTTGACTGATAACCTTCCCTTCTGATTATCTCTCTCTCTTTGCCAGTGGCTATAAAAAGTAAAGCCAACTGGTTATGAAAGTCCTAGGTATAAAAGGTTTATTTCTTTGGAAACACCTAACTTGGGAATGAGTGAATTACGTTCTTTTAAGTTTCTTCCCTTTTGCAGTGGTAAGTCTGAGTGATGGGAATTTAGATGTGAGCCTTTGGAGTTGTTTGTTGTTTTTATTTTGGGAGTATCTTTGTGTTTGCCTCTTTTGTCCAGACAGTGGCACCTCAGCCATTGCCTCTTTCCAATCTCTGTTCATATCCAGGTGGCAAACTCTGCTTTCAGTGGACGACCTCGTGGAGAAACTGATCAGGAGACTGGAATTTACTGGGGAGCTCAACAATACATACATCTTCTTTACTTCAGACAATGGCTATCACACAGGTGAGAGGCAGGTCAGACTTTCCATTGTCACCTTTTGGAAATAGGAGGCAGCCCTGGTAGGAGTTCTAATTTTTGTATAGCTCTGAACTTGCCAGAGGGAGGTCTTTGCCATCAGAGACCCCTCTGGTTAGAGGCCATGTCATTCCCACATAGGGAAATCATGTGCAGAGTTGCGTGGCATTGTAGGAGCAGGAGCAGACAGCCTAATGGCAGGACTTATGGGAGAGGTGGAAAGTGAGCTGAAGTGTAAGGGTAAGTGGAGTTAGTGAGGAAAATACTCTGGACAGAAAAACCAATAGAAGGTGATGTTAGAGAAAAGCCTTTCTTCCTAAATCACAGAATGTTTTTTGGGTGTTTTTGTTTTTTCCAGACTGCTGTAGGAGTTAGTCCCATGTCCTTGATTTTTGTCCTTACTGCTTTGATCTTCTGTAGTTAAACGTTTTTTTCTTTACTTGTTGATAAATTTCAATCTTAAAGGAATTAACCTAAGACTGTTTATATATGAATAGATTGGCTAGGCATTTAATATATTACTGTGAATATTTTTAAAATTATTTTATTAGTATATGTTTGTAATACACAATGTTTATATTCATGTTACAGAGTAGGTATGTATACTGACATGTCTTGATTCTTTTTATTCTCCTTTCTCTCTCGAGATCCCTTTCCCCATCTTTTTTTTTTTTAGTTCATGTTTGTGATATATGATGATCACATTTATTGTGAGTAATGAGCCCTAATACTTTCAATGTCCCCTTCTCCTCCTCCTTTTCCTATTCTCCATCTCTTGGTCTTTTTGCTTTTTTGCAAAAGATCTATTTTTTTCTTTGTGTTTTGATCTTTTGAGACAGGATTTCCCTTTGTGTGACTCATAGTGAGTTATGCCCTTCAACTCACTATATGGCCTAGGCTGCCTGAGAACTCAGGGTAGTCATCCTATCTCAGTCTTCCAAGTGCTGGGATCCACCAGGGTGTGGGGCCGCATGGAACTAAAAGATCTAATTTTTAGGAACTCAGTGTCAAGACTAGTGGAGCTGGATGTAGGCCTGTGCTTTTATAATCCCGCTACACAGGAGGCGGAGGCAGAAGGATCACTGGAGCTTAGAAATGTGATACTAGCCTGGACAACATAGTGAGAAACTTTCTTACTTAAATAAGTAAATACATACATTTGGAAAAAGGGGCTTGAGGCTGTAGCTCAATACAGAGGCCCTGGGTTAAGTCCCCAGCACCAGAAAAAAAGATACTCTGTTATCCAGCTTAGACTTTGAGTCTTCTAAATTCCTCCTACTTTGCCTGTTTTTCTTGGTTTTGGGGAGGGGGTTCCCCAAGAAAGTTTTGGAGTAACTCCTAGATATGTGATTCTGAACATCACATCAGATTCTATATCAACTAGTTATTATATATCACGCTCCTGAGTTCACACACTGTTAGTTTTTTTGGTCCCTAAGTCTCGTTTGCCACGGCTTACTGGAAACGTGAGTCTTTTTTCTTTAGAACATCTCATATTCTGAATTTGGCCAATCCCCGTCTCGCAAGTCCTTCTCTGCTCATAGGTACTCACATTTCCTTTAGGTCGGTATAGAGACAGACCTGACAGAAATTCCTGCATTCAGGCACAAGTGTTTCCTTGGTGACACTACTTTACAATGCCAGCGTTGATTAATGGCTCCAGTGGTTTCAGCCTGAGCCCTTCCTGTGAGCATTTGTCGCTGAAGTTCTTGTTGGTGATTGTTGCCAGAATCCATTACTTTGTTTTGTTTTTTTTTGAAACAGGGTCTCACTTTGTACTTCAGGCTGGCCCTGAGCTCACTGTGTAGCCCAGGCAAGCCTGGAACTCAGCAATCCTCCTGCCTCTGCCTCCCGAGTGCTGGGATGACAGGCTGAGCCACCACGCCCAGCACTGTGGTATGTGGTATTGATGGCTGGTGCGCGTGAATCTCCACGCCCAGCATTGTATGTGGTTTCCGGGGATCAAACTCAGGACCTTGTGCTTGCAAGGCAGGTGCCGGAACCACTGAGCTAACCCTCTGGCCCCAGAATCCATTACTTTTAAGAAAAATTCCAAGATGTCAACCTCATAATTCTGTCCTTTTGCATTTATTTGTTGGACCTTTTCTCATCAATTATTTTGTTATCTTGAAATACATTTCATCCAGGAAAAGTGGGATATATATTTTTGTCATTATTTGGCAGTATTTGGAGTAAATTCAGCCATGATCAGTGTCTAAAATGTATGTATTTGTGTCTTGACCTTTTTTATCATTTCATTCTGCTGTAAACCAGGGAGTACATTTTCATTTGTTACTGAAAGATGACAAACTCATTGTTTTTCCTGTCTTGTAGTAAAAAGAGTCCCCAGCAAATTGAAGCTGTTAAAAAAAGAGAAATAGTAGAACAACTTTAGTTTTGCTATTGACTGTATGAAAGTATGAGTGACATATCTTTCTTACCTCCATCTTTACCTTGTGCATTTCATTTTCAGGACAGTTTTCTTTGCCAATAGACAAAAGACAGCTGTATGAGTTTGATATCAAAGTGCCGCTGTTGATCCGAGGACCTGGCATCAAACCAAATCAAACAAGCAAGGTAGGTGTGTGACTAAAGCCAGTGCTCTGGCAGGTTGGCACTTGCCTGAGAAAATGAGGTTGTTCTTCCTAAGAGCTGGTTAGGTTCCTCCTCCTGTGAGGGTGAAGGCTGTTCATATGCTTTTCTGTGTTACTGCATTTGAAACAATGATTCCTTTTTTAACTGGTTCCCCACTACCCAGTGTTAAGTACCTTTCCCCTGTGTACTTGTCACATGAGCACACATACTCTTGTTTGTCTTTTGAGACTAGCTGAGTTCTAGAGCAGTGACTCAACAGAGTGCTAGTCAAAATCACCATCAGAGGGCCGGAGATTTAGCTCAGTGGTTCTGGCACCTGCCTAGCAAATTCAAGGTCCAGAGTTCAATCCCCAGTAGCCACATACAATATGGGGTGTGGTGACTCACACCCACCAGCAATCAACACCACATACCACAATGCTGGGCATGGTGGCTCATACCTGTAATCCCAGCACTCTGGAGGCAGATGCAGGAGGAATGCTAAGTTCAAAGCTTGCCTGGGCTACATAGTTAACTCAGGTCCAGCTTGAACTACAAAGTGAGACCCTGTCTCAAAAAAACCATCAGCGGGCTGGCAATTTAGCTCAGTGGTTCCAGCGCCTGTCTCGCAAGCACAAGGTCCTGAGTTCGATCCCGGTAACCACATACAATGCTGGGTGTGGTGACTCACGCCCACCAGCAATCAATGCCACATACCACAGTGCCAGGTATGGTGGCTCATGCCTGTAATCCCAGCACTCGGGAGGCAGAGACAGGAAGATTGCTGAGTTGGAGGCTTGCCTGGGCTACATAGTGAGCTCAGGGCCAGCCTGAACTGCAAAGCAAGACCCTGTCTCAAAAATCTAAAAAAAGAAGTGCCGGGCGTGGTGGCTCATGCCTGTAATCCCAGCACTCGGGAGGCAGAGACAGGAGGATAGCTGAGTTCGCGGCAGCTTGCCTGGGCTACATAGTGAGCTCAGGGCCAGCTTGAACTACAAAGCGAGACCCTGTCTCAAAAAAAAAAAATCTAAAAAAAGAAAAAAAAATCAGAAACTATGAAGAGGCATGGTATAGATTTGGGCACCATCCAGAAAGAATCTGATTGGCATCCATGGTGTGGATCAGGACCTGCGTCTGCTCTTCTTTCCCTTTTAAGTACACAGATGGTTCTGAAAGGATTCCTGGCTTGGCCCCAGTTTGCTGCAGGGCAGAGCCCCTCAGGCTTTGCTGTGTGTGTGAGTCAGTTCTTGGTAAAATGCAGGTTCTAATTTCTGATGTCTGGTGCTAGTCTGACCTCTCATTAAGTATAACGTGTCAGAAATCCTACACTGAAGGTTTTGTGTTCCTCTGTGGGACTCTTTCTTCCTAAAGTTTTTCCCTTTCCCCAGTTCTTGCTTCTAGAGCCATCACTATGTAACACATTTTCCTGTTACTATTTCCATTTGGTTTCAGCGTCATTTTCCAAACTTGGTGCTGACCATCCAGAGGCTTTGTTTCTAGAAATGGTGGGCACCTTGATCCAAAACACTGTCCTCGAGTACTTAGGAGACCACAAAGTCTCTTCCAGTCAGTCCATGTTCCTTCTTGATAATTATAATTTTATTTCAAGCTCTGGGAAATCAGTGAATGAGCAAACATATAATTTAAGCTAAAGTTTAAAAATGGACATCAGCATGGGCTGGAAGTCTTGGGTATGTTGTACACTTTTTTCCCTGCCTGCCTTTCACTTATTTCCTAATACAGTTCTCTAGTTGAAATACAGTTAAAATTCTCACATAAAGGGAAAGCAGCCTTCATTAACTGTTTTCTGAATTTTCCTTTGCTCTTAAGACCTATATTCCTGGGGCCTAGGATGTAGCTCAGTGGTGCCACACCTGCCTCACAAGGGCAAGGTCCTGGGTTTATCCCCATTACCAAAAAAAAAAAAAAAAGATCCACATCCCTTCAGAGCACCACATCCCAGTACAAACTTCAGTGCTGTCTGATCCAGCCTACTCTTGCAAAGAAGATACACAAGGTGGAAAAGTCATTAAATCCGAAAAGTGTATTGAGATTGGCATTTGGAGGTGATTGAGGAGACCGTGCCAACAGGGTGTGCATTCCACAGAAGTAGGGGCACTGGGACTATGTAGGCCAGGTGTGGGAAAGAAGGCCAAGTGGGTACACAGTGAAATGTGTCAGCTGGCTGCTCGTGGAACAAACTTCTTTCCTTCACATTGATGTCATTTAAATGTGAAAAATCAGATATTACCTTGTGTGAGTAATCTAAATTGCCTCCTAGTAAGCCATTTCAACATTTCACCTGCATTTATTAGTTTGTGATTGGTGCTATTCTTAGAGTACTGCCTTAATCACTCATTTATTCTTTACAAGATACACTGTCATCTGTAAGATGAGGGAACTGAGGTGCACAAGTTAATCAGTTTGCCCTGGATTGCATAGCACAACCCTGCATTTGAACTTAGGCTCCAAAGTCCATGTCCTTGACCACTGCACTCTAGTTCCGTCACCACATTTACTCTGCTGGCACAATAAACCAGCAACCTTGGATGTGGCAGGGAGCATTCTGGGAAGATCAGTTCTTAAATCCCTATGCCAGGCTGAGCCTGGTCCTTTAGCAACAGCAGTAAGTGAAAGGTTCTAAAGTATTTTTGTGCAGAGAGGTGCTGTTGAGAAGGATATAGTCAGAAAAGATCTGCGGGGAGAAGGTTCTGAGCAGAACAGTGAATATGAAGGTGCAAATGTTGGGATAAACCAGGCTTGTTAAGTGACAGAAGGTAGCATTTGTACGAACTGCTTTTGGTTCCTCACTTCCTGACCTTGGTACACCCAGTTCCTCCTTCTGCCTGTGATCCCTACCTCAGACCCGCTTGGTTTAGTTTCTGCCCAGGAAGTCACTTTGGACCCTTTCCCCTGTGTGAGATAGGTACCCTCCCCAGCGGGGCTCTCACTTTTGGGTTTCTCTATGCTCTGATGGCCTAGAAAAGAGGGACCTTCTAGACTCAGCACAGCCAGCCTCTGAGGCACATCTACACTGATTGAATGGCTTTAACCAATAGGTCATATAGCAGTAGGTGGCTGAGTCAGACTGGCAGCATACTGTGCCTGTTCTCATAATCCATGCTTGTCATGCTGCTGTGCTGGAAACACAAAGCTGTGGCTCTCATCTGGCTCCCAGGATATCAGGGCATTTGTCATATGTTGGTGATCACCTCAGTGCCAGGTATCCTGAGTGAGTGGCACAGAGCTTTGGCTGAATGGGCCGAACCATCAATAGCCTGGCAGCAAGGCAGTGCACATGTGGCTAACTCATTGTCTTGGTGTGCCAGCTCTTTTCAAGCTGTGTGAGGCCAAAGGTTGGCTGAAGTTTTCTCCTTCCCAGATACTAATCCAGCTCTAGATTTGGGGCAGAAGTTCTTAGAAGGATTTTGAGAGGGAAAGAGGTCAGAAGAAGTAGAATGGCAGAACGTGGTCCAGGGGAATTGAGTCAGGAAGACTGCTTGTTGGCTTTAAGCCTTTGAACAAAGCAGCTTTTGTGTTCCCTAGTTGTGCGATTGAGTTGTTACATCTCTCATCCTGAGTGGAACTGGTCATTTCCCGGCTTTATTGTGGAAGCTGGTGCTGGGACACATCCTGCATGGTAGCCTAGGATTTGCAGGTCCTCTACCTTCTCACTTGCATACGGTCCCCTTCACCAGTGAGCCTTGGCACACATTCTGGTATTCTTTGTGTTTTTTTCCAGTAGCCCATCATAAGTTGTTTAGCATCAGAGCTTATGTGTCTTTTTGGAAACCTGATGTATTCTCTTGAGAGTTTGTTGCCGCATTCTCTCCAGTAGTGTCATTTTTCTAGAACTAACAGTAAGTGAGGTCAGTGCTTGGTGTCCCTTGATTTCACAGCCCGGGATTCTCTAGGGGCATTTATATTATTAGAGTGTCTGTGCTTGAATCCAAGCACATTCTCAAATTGAGAGACTATGAGGTATGGAATAATTTGTTTTGGTCTTGGGAAGGCTTTTTTTCTTTCTACTTATAAATGAATCTTTAAGTTTACCTGCGAGTGTGGTAAAAGTGGTGTTCTAGGAACATGGAACTCTGCTGCTCCATGGTAATCCACAGAATCTGTTCTGATGCTTGATTGCTTAAAATCAGATATGGGTATAATTACTTTTTGAATTCTTTATTCCTACTCAGAGTCCCCAAGAAGCTTTCCATGCCCTGACGTAGTGTGCACATTTAGAGACTGCTGCTTAGGCAGAATCCTGGAAGACAATTTACTCGTCACATTTAGGGAGGGTGCAGTAAGTGGAGACATCTGGGAAGAAAGAATCCTGGGATGACAGGTTTATAATATGTGCCCCCATCTTAGTGATTCTTGCTTTATGCTGAAATTTACAGGCCTTTCTTTCCATTGAGCGAAACACTCGAGTCTCCCATCTTACGGCAGCCAGCTATTGAAGTGATAATTGTTGAGAGTAGCAAGCACTGTTTGGTGTCTCTGTGGTTTCTTTATTGTGGTGTTTTCCTTATAAAAATGTCATAGACGCACTACTGGTGCCTGTGGGACCGACTTCCTTCTCTCCCTGTTCGGACCCTGGCGATCACATCAGTCTTCTTTCCTGTCATGATCTCCACTACTCACATGCAGACATGACGCCTGCATTCCAAGCTGCTCAGTTTGCTAAAGGACGTGGAACTAGGAAACTTATCTGTAACAGTAGATCTGTGTCATCCCTGGGGACATAGTGGGGTGAGTCTTTTTCTCAGTGACATATGGATTGTCTCCCTTGAGTGTCTCTGCTGAATGGCAGTTTCTGACAGCGGAAGCAGCACACTAATTGATTCAGAGCCAGGATTTAGATATCACTGGCCCTCTGGGAGCCACCCTGGCTCGTCAGGAAACTTGACCCCTCATGAACAATATTCAGAGATGTTTTGCCTCTCCTTTCTGTATTTTCAGTTTTGTTTTTAAATTAAAAGTGGTAGGGTTGCCGGGCATGGTGGCTCACGCCTGTAATCCCAGCACTCGGGAGGCAGAGACAGGAGGATTGCTGAGTTGGGCTTGCCTGGGCTCCATAGTGAGCTCAGGGCCAGCCTGAACTACAGAGTGAGACCCTGTCTCAAAAAAAAAAACAAAACACACACACACACACAAAAAAAAGTGGTAGGGTTAGTTTTTTTTTTACTCCCTAACTTCCCTGTTTGTTCTGAGATCAACTTGTTTTCTCTACAGTTTTGAAGACTCTTACTTCTTTTCAGTAAAAGTTTTTCCACATAAAAGCTTTTAATTTTGTTCTGCTTATTTCATTTCTTCATCTGTAAAATGTGGGAAATGCTGTGTCCTAAGAAATACATAAGGAAAAAAGTTAAGTATCTGCCACACACGAGCGTCAATAAACTGTGGATCCCCCTTTCTTCCTTGCAGGTTCTTCATTCTCAAGCTCCTTGTGACCAGGTGACCTGGCCTGTGCATTAGGTTCCTTTCAGACCCATGCTGTCTGCTCCAGTCCCCACTATCCACAGTGTTTGTTAAATACTTGAAGTGAGCAGAGTCTGGAGTTAAAATGTGTTAGAAATGACGGACTTCAAAGTCTTGGTTAGCCAAGCAGGGTGGCACGTGCCTATAATCCCAGTACTTGAGAGGCTGACATAGTAGGATTGCTGCAAGTTCAAGACCAGCCTTAGTGAGACCCTGCCTCAAAAAACTAAAAAGCTCAATTCAAGAAAAAATTAAAGTGTAATTTATGTATCTTACCTGCTGAAATAGTAATATTTCATATATTGAGCTAAATAACATACAAGGAATTTCATCTGTCTTCAATGTAGATACTGGATTTTTAAAATTATATATGTGGCTGCCTGGGCACCATAGTGAGTTCAGGGCCAGCCTGAACTACAAAGCGAGATCCTGTCTCCAAAAAGCAAAAAAAAAAAAAAAAAAAAAAATTATATATGTGGCCATATTAATACTGAGTTTTATGCTTAAACCAAGAAAATAAGTGAATGCAAAACATTCTAAATTCTGCATTATTTTTGGAGACAGTAGTTCAGGCTGGCCCTGAGCTCACTATGTAGCCCAAACAAGCCTCAAACTCAGCAGACCTTCTGCCTGTGTCTCCCAAGTGCTGGGATTATAGGCATGAGCCACCATGCCCAGCTGCATTATTTTATTTTATTTTTTTTTTGAGACAGGGTCTTGCTTTGTAGTTCAGGCTGGCCCTGAGCTCACTATGTAGCCCAGGCAAGCCTCAAACTCAGCAATCCTCCTGTCTCTGCCTCCCGAGTGCTGGGATTACAGGCGTGAGCCACCATGCCCAGCATTGTGGTATGCGGTGTTGATTGTTGGTGGGCGTGAGTCTCCACACCCAGCATTATATGTGGTTACCGGGGATCGAACTCAGGACCTTGCGCTTGCAAGGCAGGTGCCAGAACCATTGAGCTAACCCTCTGGCCCCAGCATTGTTTATTTTAAGAGTTGCTCATGTAGCTCAGGCTAAATTCAAACTCATGGAAATCCTCCTGCCTCAGCATCCTAGTGTGTTAGGATTACAGTTTATATTTGCCGAGTTCCTTTTGCTTTCTTCTCTTTCCTAATAGCACACCTGTGTTGGATTAACAATCTATTTAATAAAATCATTAATGTTTTGATTAATTTTATTTAATTGTTAACTATCAGTGGGATCCACTGTTTATATCCAAAAAGATATAAACATATGCATGGAGAATTGTTTCTTGTTACTAATATTAACATTATTTCTTCCATATGTATTTAAATACATCATGCCTGGCTTCTTTAAGGAAACTTCTTTTGATGTGTTACTATAATAAATTTCCTGCTTTAATCCTACTGGAGACCTTTGAAAAGGTCTCAAAGGTTCAACCCTTGAAACTTGAACACTTGCTTATTTTTTAGTTTTTCAAAGTGACAATACTGCTTTAAAAAAGTCTCCAGTAGGATTAAAGCTGCAGGAAACTTATTATAATAACACATCAAAGAAGCCAGGCATGATGTATTTAAATACATATAGAGGAAATAATGTTAATATTAACCAACAATCAACACCCCATACCACAATGCTGGGCGTGGTGGCTCATGCCTGTAATCCCAGCACTCGGGAGGCAGAGACAGGAGGATTGCTGAGTTTGCGGCGGCTTGCCTGGGCACCATAGTGAGCTCAGGGCCAGCCTGAACTACAAAGCGAGACCCTGTCTCAAAAAAAAACTTACTAGGAATCTATAGGAAGCCAGACTCATTGGACTAATCTGAATGATGAAATTGGGAGACAGTGTTTAAAAATCATTAACCTGGGCCAGAGGGTTAGCTAAGTGGTTCCAGTGCCTGCTTCGCAAGCACAAGGTCCTGATGTGGTGGCTCACGCCTGTCATCCCAGCACTCGAGAGGCAGAGACAGGAGGATTGCTGAATTCACGGCAGCTTGCCTGGGCACCATAGTGAGCTCAGGGCCAGCCTGAACTACAAAGCGAGACCCTGTCTCAAAAGCAAAAAAAAAAAAA
>PVIC010056169.1:0-11020 GCA_004025085.1 Thryonomys swinderianus
AAAAAAAAAAAAAAAAAAAAAAAAAAAAAAAAAAAAAAAAAAAAAAAAAAAAAAAAAAAAAAAAAAAAAAAGGAGTATTATTCAGCCGTAAGGAACGAAAAACCTGAGTCATTTATACCCAAATGGGTGTACCTTGAGGACATACTCGTAAGTGAAATAAATAGGTCACAGATGTATAAATACCATATTTTTTCTCTAGTTTGAAGAATTGAAGGTGTAAAAAATGTGATGGTTAAAAAAAGGAAACAAAGCTTATGTATATATGGGGGTGGGAGGTTGTACAGTGGGCAGAGAAATGGGAGAAAATGAGAATTAAGTTGTGTCATATATTGTAAAAATTTTCAATGTCCATTGTGACCATGATGTGTATGTGAAATGTACCAAAAAAATCAATTAATTAAAAAAACAAGGTGTAAATGGATTTCAAAATGTATAGCAGGTAATATGAAATAGAAAAAAATGTGCAAAAGGAAGAAGGAAAGTGTAGGTAGGGAAATGCAAAGAAGGGAAAGAAAAAACTTGGTGATTAAAGAAAAGGAAACAGGGCCAGAGATTTAGCTCAGTGGTTCCAGCGCCTGCCAGCCTGAACTACAAAGTGAGACCCTGTCTCAAAAAAAAAAAAAAAAAAAAAAGGAAACAAAACTTATGATAGAGGGGGAGGGGATTGTAGGGAGGACAGGAAAAAGGTGAACAATGAGAATCAAAATGTATCCTGGGGCCAAGGATTTAGCTCAGTGGCGACACCATCTGCCTCACAAGATGTGTCAGATACTGGTGCAAACCCTCAATGTTGAATGTGCTCATAATGTATATATAAAATGTGCCAGTGAAATCAATTAAACAATATTTGAAAGGGGAAAAAAATTCAGGCCCTTGCATGGTGGTCTCACTATTCCATCTGAACTCCTGAAGCCAAATGTAAATATCAACCACCCAGGACCGAGTGTTTTTGGTTCCTATCGCTCAATTGTATAGGAGACCAGAAGCAAAATAGGGCAGCAGCATTGTATAAACCCAGCTCTTGTGGGAAGCAGACCCTGCTACAGGAGATTCTTTTCAGGCCTGGAGGTCTGCACTGGATGCTCCACCAACTAGCAGCTGCGAGATCTGCTCTATACCAAACAGTGCTGCCCAGCTCCCAAGATGATCTGCAACCTTTAGATCGCTGCATTGGGATGCCTGATCAAAGAAGTCTTATGGTAATCAACCTCTGGCCCAGAGTTGCCTTCGGTTGCTCCTTCTGTTAGGAATTTGCTGTTCTTCCTCTAATACAATCTCTGCTTGATTTACTGACTATGTATCAATGATGAGATACTGTTCTAGTGATTAAATAAAATGACATAGAGAAGTAATTTCTCAAGAGTAGAAAATAGGGAAGTTTTCTAAGAGACAAAGACTTGTGCCTTGAGAGCCTGGGCTAGTCTTTAGCATAAGATAAGAAACTTGCTGATCACCTGGGGAGAAGTTTTAGGACCAGAGAGAGCACATTCCAGAAATTTTAAGTACTGGCTGCCAAACAAAGTTATCTTGGTATTTTGAGTTTCTTTAGATTTAGATTTTAATCATGCTAAACCTATATGTTAACCACTAATTATATTATCAATTGTAAGCTTTGCACCTGAGCACTGTAGCTAGAAATACTATAAAAGACACTAAAGAATAAACTCAGGGCCTGCTCAGTATTGACTGAGAGGTCCTCCTGGGCCCATTTCCTGTCTTTTTCTCTTTTCTTAATCTGCGACCCTCAACTTCACCCCGGTGTTTTGTCCGGCTGGCTCCAGCAAGCTCCCCTTTTGTTCCTTATGCATTGAGTTTTGTATTCTAGGGTTCTTCCTGGTTTGCAAACTGCCACCACCTTTCCACCCTTGAACTAGAGGGTTTTTTGGGGGATTTTTTGAGACAGGGTCTCACTTTGTAGTTCAGACTGGGCCTGAGCTCACTATATAACCCAGGCAAGCCTCAAACTCAGCAGTCCTCCTGTCTCTGCCTCCTGAGTGCTGGGATTACAGGCGTGAGCCACCGTGCCCAGCACTGTGGTATGTGGTACTGATTTCTGGTGGGTGTGAGTCACCACACCTGGTATTGTATGTGGTTACTGGGGATCGAACCAAGGATCTTGTTTGTGCTTTCCAGGCAGGTGCCAGAACCACTGAGCTAAATCTCTGGCCCTGTTTTCTTTTGTATTTGAGACAAGGTCTCCCTATATAGTTCAGGCTGGTTTTGAACTCATGTATTCCAGGCTGGCTTTGAACTCACAGATCCTACTATTCAGCCTCCCAGGGTAGTAGGATTACAGGCATGTGCCATTGTACCCAGCCTGACTAAAAACTAAAAAATAAATAAAAAAATATATATTATACCTCAGGTGATTCTGACACATAGTCAGGGTAGAGAATCTGATATTAAGAGTTATACTGCTGCAACTGTCTGATCCGATCAATCAAAATCATCATTTAAGAGAGAGGAAGAGCTGGGATTTAGCTCAGTGGGTCCGAGTTTCCCTGGCAAGCACAAGGTCCCAAGTTCGATTCCTGGTAAACACACATCATAATGCAGGGCATGGTGACTAATACCCACCAGCAATCAGTACCACACACCACAGTGCCAGGCATGGTGACTCACGTCTGTCATCCTGACGCAGGAGAGTTAAGGCCTAACTCCCCACCTGAAACGCGAGTTTGTATTCTCTAAAAATCAATAGATTTTAGGAACAATGGAGGTTTGAAAGCTTCTGCCTTAAGAGAGACAGAACGGGGGACCTGGAAAGTGGGTAACCCCCCTGCCTCATTTTTTAGAGGGCTTTTATGGAGCAAAGCCACGAGGTGAGGTGGGTCTGAAATAAGGGGCTACCAATAAGATTCAAAAAAGGTAGGGCCGGAGATTTAGCTCAGTGGCTCTAGCACCTGCCTCGCAAGCGCAAGGCCCTGAGTTCGATCCTGATAACCACATACAATGCTGGGCATGGTGACTCACGCCCACCAGCCATCAATACCACATACCACAGTGCAGGGCGTGGTGACTCACGCCTGTAGTCCCAGCACTTGGAGGCAGAGGCAGGAGGATTGCTGAGTTCCAGGCTTGCCTGGGCTACATAGTGAGCTAAGGGCCAGCCTGAACTACAATGCCAGACCCTGTCTCAAAAGAAAAAAAATAAAGGTAGACAGGTTACAATTGACCAATGAGTACAGTACGGGCTTCCAATAAGATTTGAAAAAGATGGGCCAGAGGGTTAGCTCAGTGGTTCCGGCGCCTGCCTCGCAAGCACAAGGTCCTGAGTTCGATCCCCGGTAACCACATATAATGCTGGGGCGTGGAGACATGCCCACCAACAATCAACACCGCATACCACAATGCCGGACGTGGTGGCTCACGCCTGTAATCCCAGCACTCCGGAGGCAGAGACAGGAGGATTGCTGAGTTTGCGGCGGCTTGCCTGGGCACCATAGTGAGCTCAGGGCCAGCCTGAACTACAAAGTGAGAACCCTGTCTCAAAAAGAAAAAAAAAAAAAAAGATTTGAAAAAGATGGGCAAACTATGGCCAACCAATGGGTAAATGACAAGCATAGTTACTTTAACAACTTTGATTGAATAGGATCCAATGAGAAATCAAGCCCTAGATGGTCTTTCTTGTCAGGAGACTCCTCCAGGTGGTTCAAAGTCCTGGCCTGCTGTCTGGGGAATTTGCAATCATTGCATTCCCAGGGAGGGGCTGGATCCAGATTTTGACATTCCATCCTGTGAAAATGAGGTCTGTCAGTCACTGCTATCTGGAGGTGTAGTTTCTCATTGATGGTGGTGACCTTTGAGGATGTCCTTTTTGTAAGTCTTTCAAGAGCCAGCCCTATCTATCTGCCTACATATGTCTAGCTGGCTTTTCTACCTATAATAATCCCAACACTCAGGGGGCAGAGGCAGCAAGATTGCTGTGAAGTGGAGGCTTGCCTGCCATTTCTTTTTTTTTTTTTTTTTTTTGAGACAGGGTCTCACTTGGAGTCCAGGCTGGCCCTGAGCTCACTATATAGCCCAAGCAAGCCTCGAACTCAGCAATCCTCCTGTGTCTGCCTCCCGAGTGCTGGGATTACAGGCACACTGTGTTATGGATTGCTGGTGGGCATGAGTCACCACGCCCAGCATTATATGTGGTTACCAGGGATCAAACTCAGGACCTTGCGCTTGTGAGGCAGGCGCTGGAACCACTGAGCTAACCCTCTGGCCCCTCGCCTGCTGTTTCTTTCAAAGCCTGAGAACTCACTGGTTGAAGCCAAGAGTTACCAGGTGTGGTAACTTCTCACTCCCCACCCCCGTGGTGTTGACCAGATGCAGAGGATTCAGTGGAGAGAACCATGAAGAGGCCCCAGGGGTTATGAAGCCAGTAAGTGGAAGGAACCTGAGTCCCTGAATCATCATTTGATTAAAAAAAAAAAAAAAAAGAAAGAAAGAAAATATGAATCACCTGCCCAGGAATATACATGTGAAACGGTGGGCAGATAATAAACACTTTTTGTGTGAAGCCACTGAAACCCCGAATGTCTTTTGTTACAACAGCTTGCCTACCTGAACAAGTATAGGAGATGCATGTTTTTCTTTCATCTGCAACTGAATTCACTAGGAAATCAACTGTGAGACTCTAGTGACCCCATGAAAAGATACAGATCTCACTGAAGGAACCTGCCTAGGGCTAAAGGTGAGGCCCTCCTACCAGCTGTCCTTATTGCCCAATGCTTTCCACGTGGGACTTGACTTCTGAGGCTTGAGAACATTTTGAAGTTTACAGCTGAGAGTGAAAGTGTCGTGCCTGGATCATGCTTCCCCAAGACCAGCATCACGCATGTAATGAACAAGGGCATTTTTACTAGTACAGTATGCAATGGGTCCACCAATATTAGACTGGAGACATCACATCCCGGTTGCCTGCTCTTTTTAAAGGCATTTCAGGTTTCACACAGGAGGGGGACCAAAACCTTTTAGCGTTGGCTAGCAGTTTGATCTGTCATACTTATTGGGTGGTCACTGGTAGAGGAGGAACAGGAAATACAGAGTCATCTTGTGGGAAGGCTAACAAAGGAAATCTTTGGAGGGAACAGTTCCGGCAGATAGCTCACCAGTAAGTTATGTGAGCTATGTCCCCTCAGGCTTACCAGGAGATCACTGTTACTTGGTGACCAGCATGACCAGGGAGGGACCTTATGGGTTTGCTCTGCGGTTTTTCAGGGAACCTTACACAATTAGCAAGTTGTCCCAAGTTGTCATTACAGATTATATATCACATTTGCATAGGATGTTTTTTTACAAAGTACAAAGTTTAAACATCAGATGGGAGTGACTTATAAAATGAAGATTCTTTGCTACCAACAGTATAAAAGTGAAGACGCTGAGGCAGATTTTCATCTGAGACTTATCTTTCTGCTATGTTTATTCACAAAGTGATTATCCCTTTAATCCCTGCTGCTGCCACTGCTCAAAGCTAAAGGACCACAACTATTTCACCAGGCCATACAACCACTCTTGGGCGGCAGGTGACATAAAAAGGGGACCCATAATCTACTTATTACTTATGGATTTAGTAATTTTGTTGTCCAAACGTTCTGCATCTCTCCTCCTTTCCTGCCTTCGTACTTCATGGCCAGGACTTGTCTGCCTACTCCATCGTCCAGGCAGCAGACTATAAATTCTCAGGCGGTGGAACTCAAACTTGTCACCAGTCTCTACAAGAACAGCCTCCTGCAATCTCAACCGTATCTCCTGCCCCAACTCAAAACTCTAAACCATGTGCCAACCTCTTCGACCTTTGGGCTCCTTCAATAAGGCAAATTCATTATAGCCTCGGAGTTTTTCTTAGTCCTCTTTCCTGGCAAATTCCTTCTTCAGCGTGCCCCACCGTGTGGCTGCTCGTTTACAGCCTCAAGACCTTTTCTGGCTGCCTCGGGAAGTCCCAGGCCATCCTCCCGATTGGCATTTTATTGCCAATACCATATATATATATATTTTTTTTGAGACAGGGGGGTCTCGCTTTGTAGTTCAGGCTGGCCCTGAGCTCACTATGTAGCCCAGGCAAGCCTGGAACTCAGCAATCCTCCTGCCTCTGTCTCCCGAGTGCTGGGATTACAGACGTGAGCCACCACGCTCGGCACTGTGGTATGTGGTATGGATTGCTGGTGGGCGTAAGTCATCACGCGCAGCATTGTATGTGGTTACTGGGATCAAACTCAGGGCCTTGCGCTTGCGAGGCAGGCGCTGGAACCACCGAGCTAAAGTGGTGGCCCGCCAATACCATCTTATTTCCATATCATCTATCCGACTAGGAAAAACCAACTTGAGGCAGAGACCTTATCAATTATCCTCCACACATTACTGGCACAGGAATGGAGGAGTGGGAGTGGGGTGAACAAAGGCTAGTGGACTATCTCCCTGGAACTCATCTGGTTCAGCAACAGAAATCAGTCCGTCCAGAGAAAGCACGTTAAGAGCAGCTTTCATCAGCCCAGTGTCGCCAGATCCCTGACAGAGCCGCGGAGCAGAAACCGGAAACAGTCAGGTCCTTGAGCCCTGGCGCGGCGCTCGGTCCGCAACTGCGGCTGCGCAGAGCGGGGGAGGGGTAAGGCCGACCCACTTCCGGCCGAGTCTGGAACCGGGAGACCCCGCCGGTCTGCGGTGGGCTAGAGCGGCACGGCGCGAGGTCGAAGAGGTGCCATGGAAGGAGAGCAGACGTTCTCGGACATCTGCGGCGGCCGTCTGGTCTTGCAGCGCCGCTACTACTCGCCGTTATGCCGCGAATTCTGCGTCAGTTGTCCTCAGCTCTCGCTGTGCTCGCTCACCGCGGTCACCTGCGCCGTGTGGCTGGCGGCCTACGGACTCTTCTCTCTGTGCGAGGTAAGCGAGGCGGCGCCTTGTGGCGGGAGGGTGCATGGAACCCAGACCTCGCGTCGCACGCCGCAGTCGTGGGCCGAGCGCCGGGACTCCCTGGTTCTGAGCCTCTTCGGCTGACAGTTCTTTCCATTGCGCTTGGGGCTCTGTGGGTCTTCCCGGAGTACTTCCCGCACGGCTTCCCTTCCGAGGTGCGTAGCACACGTGCGCCCTTTTTAACACCACAGGTTCAGACAGGTGTTAGGGAGCGTCCCCGCCTGGCACTGTTGCTAGCAGGAGTCACACTGGCAGCCCCTTCTGTGGAGACTTCCACCTCCTGTGGAGTCCTTGCCCCTCCACAGTCCTTGCTGTGTGTATAGCTGTACTGTTGGATTCTTCCTAGCCTGTACTTCTCAAGGCAATTTAATCCTCCCTTCTAATGCTTTCCTCAATTTCAAGTGTGCTTTCTAAAGAATTATGAGATTTCACACAAGAGTGGTTTTTATGCTCAATTTCCAGCCTCGTTCCTATTTTCTGTGAGCCTCAGATTTCACATCTCTAAAGTGGAATTGATATCTGCATCGGAAAGGCTGGCATGGTGGCACACATCTAATCTGAGCACTCTGGAGGTGAAGGCAGAAGGATGGCTGCCAGTTCGAGGTCAGCCTGGGCTAAATAGGAGTTCAAGGCCAAGCCTGGACTACATGGCAAGCACCTGTGTAATAGTGAACAAAGACAAAAAGGAAGAAAAGAGAAAGCCTACTTCAGAGTATGATGAGAGTCAAGGGCAGTAATTTTGTGAAGGTTCTCAAGTAAAAACAGTCATCTGAGCTGGGCGTGGTGGCTCACGCCTGTCATCCCAGCACTCGGGAGGCAGAGACAGGAGGATTACATAGTGAGCTCAGGGCCAGCCTGAACTACAAAGCAAGACCCTGTCTCAAAAAAACAAAACAAGTCATCTGAATTGTCCTATTCATGATGAGTTCTAGATTCTTCCCTCCCCAAGGTTTATTTTATTTTTTGAGTTATTTATTGGTACATTTTATATATAGCCCACAATCACACACAACATTGGGGAATTTGTACCAGTATATGACACAAGTTCTCATTTTTACCCACATCTCTACCCTCCCCACAACCCCCCACCCCTTATATATATGCTCTTTATTTTCTTTCTGAATCATATTTATTCTTTCCCCTCATTATGTTCTCACACCAAATTCTCTTTGGATATTTACTATTTTTAAAAAATCAATTAATAAATTTTATTTTTCAGTAGTTTATACCGTCTCCTTGAAAATCTGAAACAAAGTCAAAACTATATACTAACTGTACTTGGAGGTTAAAAAATACATTTTAATTCATCTTATTTAATTTGATAATAGTATATATTAAATTCAAAGACATTGGTTTAAACAAAATTATGTCAGTATTATAGTAAAGACTACGGTTCAGATGTTCACAAATGATTTACTGAAAAACATAGGAAAAATACATTCTAGGTTATTTCCATCTGGGAGTTTATTTTCTAGAAAATTCATATAGAAACAGTGTCATCAAAATGTTCATTTCTGCAAGTCTCCATTAAATGAGTAATTTTCAGTTTTTACAAATAAGCTTGTATTTATAGATTCTGCTGTGCAGTTTCCTTCATACACCTGATAAACTGTCAACTGAACATTTTGCACATTGCTAATTTTCCTCATTGCTTACCTTTCTCTTTCTGAAAGGGCTAGAATCTTTTCTCACATTGCTTACATACATAAGGCTTCTCTCCAGTGAGTTTGCATGTCTATGAAATGAAGACTGATAGGCAAATCCTTTTCCACATTGCATACATACATACGTCTTCTCAACACTATGAATCCTTTCAAGTATCTGAGAGTGACTGCATGTGCTAAGTGCTTTTCCACATTCTTTCCATACATAAGGTTTCTTCCCAGTGTGTTTGTCTATGTTTATGAAGACTGATGAGCAAATCCTTTTCCACACTGCTTACATACATAGGGTTTTTTCACCTGTGTGAGTCCTTTCATGTAGCTTACAGTGACTGTGTGTGCTGAATGCTTTCCCACATTGCTCACATACATAGGGTTAGAGACACCAGTGTGACTCCTTTCACGAACCTGACAGTAGCTGTGTGTGCCAAATGCTTTTCCACATTGCTTACATACATAGGGCTTCTCACCCGTGTGGTTGCTTTCATGTGTCTGACAGTAACCGCATATGGTGAATGCTTTCCTAGACTGCTTACATACATAGGGCTTCTCACCTATGTGACTCCTTTCATGTATCTGACAGTTACTGCATGTGATGAATCCTTTCCCATATTGCTCACATACATAGGGTTTCTCAGCAGTGTGACTCTTTTCACGCATCTGACAGTAACTGTGTGCTGAATGCTTTCCCACATTGCTTACATACAAAAGGTTTTGGAGCAGTGTAAATCATTTTATGTCTGTTAAAGGAATTATTCTGAGCTAATCCTCTCACACAGTCCTTAGATACACAGGCCTTCTCTCCAGCATGTGTTCTTTCATGTACTTGAATAGGATAGGAAGAAATAAAAGTTTAATCAAACTTTCTCTACATAGGGATTCCACACAGTGTGATTTCTTTCATGGACTGGAACACCACTGATGATGCTGGAGGCTTTCATGCTTTTCTTAACTATAATGGTTTTCTCTACAGAATGAGATACTTCACTAAGATCATGGCAGATTTTACCTCACTGTTCATATTGAGAGGGTTTCTCTCCAGTGTTTGTCCCTTCATGCTTCTGAAAGGACTGGAAATCACCATAGGTTTTTCCATGTTCATTGAATATTTTCAGCTTGACTTTAAACCCTACATACTTATTGAGGTTCAATACCATGTGAGATAAAAAGGGCACATTTACTGATAAAGGCTTAGTGTTGGGCTTTCTATATGTAAGGCTCTTAGTTGGCTTCAATACAGCTTTCTGCTTGTCCTCATTAGCATCTGGAGTCCAAAGGAGTATTTTCTCATGTTGGTTCCAAGCTTTATAATGAGAACATTTTGCTGTCTTTTCATTTAGCACACATATGCATAAATGTCTCACAGATCACATCTCTATAGAGCTTCTTCTGATATTGATTCAGCACAGTCCACTCCTTCTTGGTAAAGTTCACAGCTACATCTTTCCATGTCAACGTTGCCTGTAATCTGCATTTGGGAGACTGAAGCAGGAGGATTCATGAGTTCAAGGTCTGCTGGGGCTGTCAAGTGAGATCCGTGGCATGACTGGAGGGTCTTCCAGGGGCCTTCGCACAGTCTGCAACTGGTAAAAATCCTAAAGCAACATGGTCTACCCAGTGCGGGCAGATCTCAGCACCGCAACAGGATCGGAGCTTCGGAGCCCAGAGACAGAGCCCCAGATATTTACTATTTTATAAAAATTATCATACATTTGGGCCAGAGATTTAGCTCAGTGGTTCTGGCACCTGCCTTGCAAGCACAAGGTCCTGAGTTCAATCCCTGTAACCACATAGAATGCTGGGTGTGGTGACTCACGCCCACCAGCAGTCAATACTACATACCACAGTGCTGGGCGTGGTGGCTCACGCCTGTAATCCCAGCACTTGGGAGGCAGAGACAGGAGGATTGCTGAGTTTGAGGCTGGGCTATATAGTGAGCTCAGAGCTAGCCTGAACTACAAAGCAAGACCCTGTCTCAAAAAAAAAAAAATTATCATACATTCTAGAATTCATTTACATCTACAGATTCTCATACCAAACACAAGATATGATATTTGCATATCTGTGATTTATTTCACTTATTAGTATAACCTCCAGGTGTGTCCATTTGCACATAAATGAATGAAACTTGTCATTCTTATGGCAGAGTAACACTCCATTTTATAAAAAAAAACACATCTTGGGCCGGAGTTAGCTCAGTGGTTCTGATGCCTGCCTCACAAGCCCAAGGTTCTGAGTTCCATCTCCAGTAACCACATACAACAGTGCTGGGCATGGTGACTCATGCCCACCAGCAGTCAGTATCACATACCACAGTGCCAGGCGTGGTGACTCACGCCTGTCATCCCAGCACTTGGGAGGCTGAGACAGGAGGATTGCTGAGTTCCAGGCTTGCTTGGGCTACATAGTGAGCTCAGGGCCAGCCTGAACTATAAAAGTGAGACTCTGTCTCAAAAAAA
>PVIC010056170.1:0-11017 GCA_004025085.1 Thryonomys swinderianus
GCCACTCTGCCGGGAACTAATCACCTCTTATTTTTCTTGTGTTCTATTTTATTTATAGTATTATCTTTTATTCATTCACTCATAAATTTGTCTGCTTTATAAATCACTTCCATCTCCTTTTTAGAGTCAGGGTGCATTCTGAGCAATGGAATTTACATAAGAAATGTGTCAGATGCTTGTAGTACTTAGAGAGATCACAGTCCATGAGAGAAACCCTCAGAAGTAAGGAATTATGACACACTGCAGTGAGGCATAAGTATGAGAAAAACACAGTTCCATTGGGTCTGGAGTGATAGTTGCTGATTGTGCTGGGAAGCAGATGGGCGGTGGAGGTCAGAGGGCCTGGAGGGATGAGTGCTTAGCCGGTTACAAAAAGTGAGGCAGCTAAGCACAGGTGAGGGTGACACAGGCATTTTATGAAGGTGGCTCATCATTTATCTTCCTGAAGTAGCCAGTTTCTTCCTTGGAATCCTGGAGTTCCCATTCATTTCCTACAGTTTTGCTTATTTATTATTTAAAAATTCTTTTAATTTTCAAGGCTTGGTTCAGGGGAGAAAAAAAACTTTAGAAGATGCAAAATACTTTGTTATTCTCTAAAGATTTATGTTTAACTCAAATGCAACTAATGAGCCTTGCAAGATTTGCGTAATTCTTTTCCTCTTTCATGTACTACAAGGCTTACATAAATCACAAATCTACTTCATCAAAGATTTTTTCTTTCCTTTTCTTTTTTTTTAATCAGATTATTACTGAGAATATGACCAGCAGGTAAGTTCTGTTCAAGATGTTAAAAAAAAAAACTTCAGTTTTAATAGGAGGTGAAAATCATAATAGTCCTTCAGAAGGAAATTATGATTTATTATCTGATCTTAGAACAGGCCTAAGGATAGTCCACAAAGAGCCTACAGGCAAACACAGTGCATCCTGCTATCTGTGATAGAGATGGCTATTTATTATCTGTTACATATGTTTTTAAAAAGAAAAGACTAAGTGATCAAAATCTCTGAATTGTTTAATTTTGGATTAATCAGAAGATGAAACATGGGCTTTCAGTCTTTCATCAGCCTTCACAATGAGTTGCGACCTAGTCAGCTAACTTAAAAATAACCCAGAACGCCAGCCTTCCCTGCCGTGTGGGAAGGTTTGGTTAGCAGGCCTCCTGAACTTTTTTGTCTGTTGGGTTTTTAATGAGAACCAAAGTCTAGGTTCTGGAACATTGTGAATTTTTATTACAGTGGGGTTTCTGCCTGCTTGGAATGGGAGAACTGTCTGAAACCTTGTGAGCTCATCAGCCAGAGACTAGATGAAAGGGTTTGGAGAGGCTTCTCAAATTCTGTTCAACTCTTGGTTTTTATCCAGATTTAGACTCTAAACCCATAGAGGTTCAATAAGCACAAAATCCTGGCCAATCATTGGCACTGGAAAATGCCAATTCTGCTTTTAGCAAACAATTATAAGGCATAATTGCTAGTAGAGGAAATCAATTGACCTTCATAGATTTTTAGTTGCCCATTTCATTTTGCTTCCTCATAAGTACCAAAAAGATGTCACTAGATTTAGTGTGATATTGTGTTTCTATTAAAGTACCTGCATTTGGAAAGTGCAGAAGAGCCTCAGTGGTCTCCAAAGATCAAAGTGGCCCGTGTCAGCTGCAACCTCCATGGAAAACCTGCTGGGGAGCACAGGTCAACAGGTGCTCAGTTTCTTGGCTTCTCTCCAGACACTGCTGCGGAATGTACCAATTAGTGACTTGATGGTTGGTTCACATGTATGGAGAGAGATTGAGACCCAAGCGTCATTCAGGCAGTGATCACCAAGCTCCTCAGTTGTCTCTAGATGTCAGTGCTCACAGAGCAGGCTATGAAGGTGAAATTTTCTCACAGATATATTTTGTTTAGTGTGCATTGTGTGGACTTAAAAAAATTGAGAGAGCATTGAAAAATAATTTTGTATGAAGTTCTGTTTGCTTTCTCAAAAAATTAGAAGATTTCGAGCACCAAATTCATGTTGTTTCATGGTGATAACCCTGGAACTGGACAGAGTCTACAAACTTGGAAATATTGGTCTTTAGTTTGTCTCATTTCCTCTTAGCTTCCATTTTCTTATCCATGGCTGGCAGGATATGTATATCCTGACTTAGCTCTATGGATCTGATTATGGCCTTCAATTGAGTATAATAAACTTTCCAAGGAGTGAAAAAGTATGTAAAACAGTTAAAAATGAAGTGTATAAGCTTTGGGATGGGTTATTATTTTCATAACTTATCTTTTGTTCTTCAAAGGACTGAGCCTGCTAATTTAAAATGTATTTTAAACACTATAAAGATGCTTGTCAGATGCCAGTTTAGTTTTACCTAGAGCTTATGCAGCTGGACCTGCTCTCTAGAAAAATACTCAAAATATATGCAACTTTGTTTTTCAAACTAGCGTCTAAAAGTTACATTTTTTCCAGGAAATTCATAAGGACCTTGAGGTCTCAAAAGCTTTTTAAGATTCTTTAAAGTATATTAATATAGAAAAACTGGTTTAACTATGGAATTTCCATACATGCATATAACATTCTTTGATTATATCCACACACTCCCCAATTACCTTCCTTACATTTTCCCTTTCTCTTTCTCTTTCATTCCCTTGCTCTTCTTTAGTAGTCTCCTTTATGCTTCCCTGTTATCCCACCTTTCCCAGATTCCACATATGAAAGAAAGTATGTGACACTTGTCTTCCTAAGTCTGGCTTTCCCTAACATGATGCAGTTTAGCACTTTGCACTTTTCTGTGAATGACTTATTTCAATCGTTACTGCTAAGTACTCCATTGTGAACATATAGCACACTTTTTAACCCAGTCAGCAGTTGATAGCTATTTCTATGGTTCAGTTATAGTGAATTGGGCCACAATAAATATGGGTGTGCTGGGATTTCTATAGTTTGCCAATTTCAATTCCTCTGGGTATATGATGAATGATATAGCTACATCAAATGGTAGCTCTATTTTTGATGTTTTTAAAGAAACTCTATACTGATTTCCATATGGCTGTATTAATTTAAGTTTCCACCAACTGTGTATAAGGATTCCTTTTGCACTGCACCCTCATCAACATTTATTGGTGTGCATGTGCGTGTAAGCCTGTATGTATATTAATGATGTCCATTGAAATCTTAATTTTCAAAGTGACTAAAATTGGTATGAAAATATTATGGTCTACTTTGGATGGAACATTTCAAAACCTTAAATTGATTATTAAGATTTTTAAATTCATTATTTTGCATGTCCTCTTCTTTCTAATGTACCTGTCATTAATTATTGCAGATGTCAGTCTTGTTTTCTGGTTCTGATGGTCTGTTTTATACTGGTTACCTGTGTTGTCTATGTTTTCAATGGAATTTTCAATCTTCTGAATTTAATTTGATATCTTTTCATAAAATCTCCTTTCTTTGCTGGACAGTCATATTTTTCAGTGCTTTGTTTAGCTCACCTGGGTTTTTATTAGTTTCTTTTGTAGACTTGCTGATTGTTTTGTTTGTTAGGATCACTATCTGTTTAGTTATATCTTATTTGAATTCATCCCACACCTTATTGATCTGTTTTATCATCTCCTCTATTATCCTTTGAAATAGTTTGGCTGCATGGCTCTTAATTTCCTCTTCCTTCATACTCTCTAGTTTGGTCTTGGGAGAATTGGGAGATTGCAGAGGCATTTTGTTGCCTTGCTGTCTTATGTTTCCACTTTTTGTTTGTTTTCTGTGCTGAGATTTGTGAGTTGATTATAGAGGAAGACTATTGCTAATACAGAGACTTTTTCAGTTAGTGTTTGCCTTACAGTGCTATGCTCTAGGTGATGATAACTATGGGTCTTTACTTTTGTCTCATGATCTCTTACCATCATTTATTTGGGAGGGGAGGCAGCAGTGTATTTGACTCATTACTTAGTAGTCTGGAAACAGGCTGTCATATTGTTCATAGAGCCATTAGCAACAACTGTATCACCTTGGCTACAGTGATAAGTTCAGCAGGACCAATAGCATATAGACAAACTGGATATTCACATGCTCTAAGAACCAACAGAATATCACCCTTAATCATAGGAAAAGAGATCTATGATTATAGTACCTGTACTAAGACAAACCAAATACTGACCTACACTAAATACCAATTAAATGTAATACTTTATCTCCACTTATAGTAGAAGAGTACTTAATAGTGACAGCATATAGTTAATGTACTACGTATAGTTTCATAAAACTTAATATTTATACTATTAAAGATAAAGGTTATGGGGAATGAGAGAATGAAAAAAGTAAAATTTGGAAAACTAAGAGCTGGAATGAGTAGGAGATGAAAGTGAAGTACAGGATCCTATTAAGGAGTAAAAAGGAATGAACAGTATTAGATCAAAGGGACAGAAAAAAAAAACCCCAGGAAAATGGAGAAAGAAGGAAAGAGCATCCCGAAAGAAAAATAGTAAGGAAGATGGGGGGGGACACAAAATAGAGGGAAAAAATTCTAAATACCCCTACCCCCCAACACCCTCTGTATAACAGAATGAGTAATTTCCTTTCAGGACCCACAGTCTTGGAATCTAGCAAATCAGGGTCCTCTCCGCCAGCTTTACAGGCTGTGGGTTTCTGTGACACCCCTATCTCCTTTCTCCAGAGAGCTGCTGTCTGTAAACCCCAGACCATGGCAACTGTCTAAGCCAAGGTGCCTCCCCACTGACACTGCTAAGCAGAGAAGCAGTGAGGTCACCATCCTCTGCAGAATGTAGGTAGCGTGCCAGGGCTTTTCTAGACTTCTGCTCCCAGTGCCCTCTCCTTCAGATCTAGCTGCCTCTGAAAGCCATACCTGCTGGACCTGCTCTCTCCCGTGGAGAGAAGATCCATGGACTTTCTGGCCTGAGCTTGAACTTGGCAGGGGATTTATGTCTGGCCCTCATGCTCTCATCTGTCTCCCATGGCTGTCTCTCACCCAGTCACTGTGGCAGTGTCACTGAAAACCTGACTGATGCTCTGCTGTAGTACTTCTGCAGCCCAGTCCCACACAACCAAACTGTTCTCAAAGCAGAGCCTGAGTAAACTCTCTCTGTCAGTATGGTGGGTGCTGCCCTTGGATTTGCTCCGTCCAGCAGCCAGCATTTGTGGCCCGTCCATGCCTTCCTGAAACTGTGGACTCTTTGGAGCTTATCTTCTTTCCTGGGGCTTTAGCCTCACCCACAGTCAGGTCAGTCTGTTGGGCACCACTCTGGCTCTGTGCCAAGGGAAACTAAATTCAGAGCCGGCTAGGAACTGTCAGCAGGACAGGACATGCGGAAGCTGTGGATGGAGACAGCCTACCTTCCTAACCCGCAAAGTACAAGACAATACACACTTCATTTTGATAGTAGGTGTGGTTCGGAAACTAAAGGGCTTCGCTCAGTGTTACACTTTCAGTACTAAGATCCAGGCTCTTTGATGAGAAAGGTAGGATTTTGGCCTCATGGAAGCAGTAGATATCAAGCCTAAGAAGAAAGGGAAGAAAAATAAGTCTGCCAAAGAAGAAAACATTGATTATGTTAATTGTCTAAATATCTGTAATTTCAAACATATCTTTATTTCAAAGAATTAGTTTGTTCATTGTTATAGTCAGCAATTAATACTCATACTTTTGTTTATCAGCAGGGTCTACATTTTTCCCTATTGCAAACTTTTTAAAAATACCTTGGTATGTAGCTGAGAGTGTTTTTACTCATCTGTTTTACTTGCTGTTAATTCTTAAAGAGATATTATGTTAAACTCTTATTAAAATCTAAATATTTCTGTGCTTCTAGAAAGCTTAAACATTTCAAGGCTCAGTTTCATTTCAATAAATTTAGTCTATTATTCTGACATCTGAAAATTCTATGAGTGTTTAGATAATTAACTTTTTAATAAGATTGCTATTGTTCTCTGGATAGCATTTCTGTGATTGATTGTCGTGTAGTTTCTCAAAGTTTAGGTTAATTTAATTTTACTTGGGACTACATTGAATACTTTTCTGAGGGAGGAAAATGCTAACTGTTGATAGGAAAGGCAATTCTTATTGCTATTGATATTATAATAAGATGATCAAAAAGTCTATGGCTTTATTTTTTTACATGCCAAAACTAAGAATTTTAGAATGAGAAATGACTTTGAACACGGGAAGGCCTACAGTAGAGAAATGAAAAATTTCATCAGTAGTCTATGAGTATACATACTCCTTTATTTTTATCATGTCTGGAACACTGAGTGACCTTATTTCTTTAAAAGCTCACTTTTGCATTTAGTCACATGACAGCAACAGTTTAAATACATGTTTTATCAGCTGGGTATGCTTTTCAGCAGACTATTTCCCTTAGAGAAGGACAAAGCACTGTAACCACTTTGGGTTTGGTGTTAGAAAAAAGTACTCACTGCTAGATGTGGATAAATAGAGAAAACAGGAGAGAGGAAAAGACAATATAACTGCCAAAGAGAACAAAATATAACTTTAAAATTAGTCAGAATATGTCTACATTTTATCTGGACTGTATTTATTAAACAGTGTAGGTGTGCATAATTAATTGCCCACTACAAGCCACAAGAGCAAACAAGGTAGCAGTTTTATCCACATTCATCCTTTGCTCTTGTTTAGCACATTCTTTGAACTTAATATCCCAGGCGTGTCTGATTCTAGATTTTCAGAATGTTTCTGAAGTGGAAGAGAATACTGGAATAAGGAAATAGAAAATGAAGAGAATTTGCATGTGTTTAATCCTCATATAAAAGAGGCATCAATTGAAGGTTGCACAGAAAAATTAAGGACTCCTGGGATTTATAACTAATAACAATGTGGGGCAGGTAAGAGTTCACACTTACTATATCTCCCAGGTGCCAGGTACCCTGTGCAACAGTGTGGAATTAGAGCAAGACAGACATCCTCATGTGAGTGCTTGAAAAGTGAGCAATGATCAAGTAACTAGAAGAGCTTGTAAGGTTCCAAAAGGGAAGTACAGAGTAATAATAAAAACCCCTATAAAGGCAAGTATGATGGTTAATTTTGACTGTCAAGTGACCTGGATTAAGAGATAGCTCACAAATTAGTAAAGGACATTTCTAGGTTGTTGTGTGAGTCATCAGGTACGACCTTGTGGGACTGTAGCTGGTCCCTGGCCCCTTCCTCTCTGGGACCCTTGTTCCTGACAAGCATGAACAGAAAGACATTTGCTCCACATGCCATTCCAGTATGGTGCTTCTGCCTCGGAGCCAGATGAACATGCAGTGGAATCTCTGAGACTGTGAGCCAAGTTAAACTTCTCTGCCTTCAGTTGCAGGTGTTAGGCAACGAGCAAGCTGACCAATAAGGGAACTTAATCTAGTGTAATATTTCTGGGCAGTGTCACTGAGAAATGATGAAGACTCATAGTTGTGAAGAAGGGAGTCTTCTAATTAGACATCACACTTAGCTCCATGAAGGAAAAAAGTAATAACAAACAAAAATAAAAAATTACAAAAAGCTAACACCTACAGGACAAGATAAAAGAGGGGACCTGTTTACTAGACTAGCAGGGGAAGATCTGTTTGGGGACGTGTAACTTCAGATGAGATGTTGTGAAGAGGAGAAACCAGCCACACAAACAGCATGAAATGAGGTTATCCAGGTGGATAAGATGGGGCATAGAAAGTCATGGCAAAAGAGAGTCTGTATGGAAATAAAGTAAGCCAAACTTCTGATGTGCACTATCAGGAAGATGTGAAGAGATAGGATTAAATAGCTAGGGAGAGTCGAGATTTATCAGGTCTGGAAGACTATACATGGCTTCTGCAGAGTCACTGGGGAGTTGGTGACAGGCCAACAATCTGACAGTAAATCTGAAAAATGAGGAAATTATCACACTAAAAATTTAAACATTTTTGAACGTCTTGCATATTGTAAATGGCAGAGCCAGTTTAGGGGCCTTGGTGTATTTAACCTCAAAGCTTAGGCTCACTGGAAACACACTTGCAAGTGGGTCTCTTAGACCAGTGATGGCAAATGTAGAAAGAGCACCCACACTGAAAACCTAAACTCACATATTTGTTGCAAAAAGAAAGCACTGTAATTAGATCTGTATACTGAGGTTTTAGAAAAAACAACTTGTATGTTAATATCTTTTGTCTGTAAAGAAAAGCAAATAATACACCATAGCTTTGCCATTGCTGTTAGACTAATGATCAATAAGGAAAAACCCTGAGAGAAATATTCAGTAAGAACTTTTATGTTTTTAATCTCTGTTCCATAGAGAAGGGCCATGTAAATGGATATGCTCAGATGTTTTTCAATCCATTTTATTCAGATCAAATGCTAAAAGAAGAATATACTCCAATACAAGTCCCACACAAAGGTGATTTTACTAAATTCTCTTTATTCATTTAAATATGTAAAGGCAAAAATGACACTTTTGAGATTGTGCTATGTTCTCATATTTTATAAATGCAAATGAAATTGGCTCTTCTATCCTTTCTTATTGCTTCATCGTCTATTTGTCAACTTATTTCCTGTTCTATTTAAATGTTGTATCTTGGCTTTGAGAGTCCCCTAAAATTATGTTGTATCCTTTATTAGCAGTGACAGTCAAATTGCTAGTGAGTAGACATCTGTTTCCCAATTCCCAGTGTTTATTGGCACAAAAGAAGGTTCTCTACTGAGCACCTTGGAAGAATGACCCGTATAAAGTGGGCACATGGCTAATGCATAGCTCATACAGAGACTTTTTATCCCTAATCACAAGGGAGTTTCATCAGTTTTTTGTGCTGCCATCTTAAAGAGTCCTCATGGCTAAGATATTTCTAATGGCATTCTCCAGAATCTTTGCAGGAAGAAAAATGGATTAAAACATTAGCTAGAGAAAATGGCTTGAGCTGAAATCACAGCCTAATCATTGTGGTGAACACCGTCTGTTCATCGGTGATCTGGGCAAGGGAGGGAGTCCTGGAGGGCTGACAGCTGGCTGGCAGATTTCTGAATGAGTGAGGACATTTTCCAGTTCATCTGTGGAGAATTCGGTTCGACATTACAGCATTAGTCCACCCATCTGCAGCTTGCAATTGGTACAGACAAGAGAATCACTATTACTTTGTGGAGACAAGCCACAAATCTGGGATGAGGGAGACTGGCATGCTTCTCTGGGGTTGGCAGTGAGGGCTTTAGTCTATTGTTGCAAGGCTTCCTTGCCAAGGGAGAGTGAGAGTCCGCTCACATTTTGCCTTTCTCACACACATTATCCTAAAATGGAGAGAATGTGTGGAACTAACCGAGAACCCAGACTCCATAAAGGTCGTTGTTTTGCAAGCCCTGGGCTGTTGTTTGTGCCCTTCCTAATGAGCTGGTGTCTTTTCCCTCTGAAGGCCATTTGTTATTCAAGTTGGATGGTTCTATTTTGATGCTGATATCAGTTTATGGGTTATTATATCCATTTGCAAATCATGACTCAAAAGAGGAAATTCTGGAATGCAAAACACTCCATATGCCCATAAATCACAAACTGAATAAAAGTTGGCAACATGAAAGTGATTGTGTTGGGAGTTAGAACGCCTCAGTCAGCCAACCTTTCATAAGCTCTGATGTTTTGTCCTCCAGTACTTGGGAGACTGCAAAGAAAATAAAGAATATAGGAATATACAAGTATGTGCCTGGAAAGAAAATAAGAGATCATGTAGTCCAAATGACCATCTCAAGTGCATGACTGAGTAGTGGTTGCAGCAGCACATTTATCAAAATCAAGTACATGAAAGGATGCTGTTGGACTTATATTGCTTTGTTTTTTAGAGCCTGTATTGCCCCAAATAGAGTAAATCAACAATGGCCCTAAGACTTCTTAAAAACTGGATGTAGTTGATTGCTTGATTCCAACATATATTATTACTAAATTAATTACAACAGTAGTGGGTGACGTTTATTGCACTCTTACCAATTGTTGGTTTCTTTGGAAGCACTGTATTCTTACAGAGACATATGAAATAAATATTCTCATTGTAATGAGACCTTAAAATTATGTATTTAAGTATCTCTAGTCTTCGTCCTGACTCATCTTGACAGAGCGAGCCAGTCAGACCTGTCACCTCACCCCCCTCAAAGAGAAGGGAAGGGCTGACAGTGGGAAGAGGTCTTTAACTGAGTTATTCCCTGCCCTGTGCTGCCCAACCTTGCCCCAATCTTTTAATAGCCAGTCCCTTTCACACATGTTTTGATTTCTAAAAAGAAGTCTCTACAATCCCTCCTGTCAGCTCATATAAATTGACTTATGAAAAAATTGTATGAAAAGAAAATGCAGATACTGGCCCACAGGAATCAGAGGTACAGATGGATCCCTTTGGACCAGGAAGAAGGGAACAAAACTCCACCTCTGGAGAGGAAGAGCTAAAAGTGCAGATCTCCTGCCCATTGTCTAACATGTGATGGAAGAAATACAGATAGGTCAACAAGGATAATTGTAATGTAAAAATTGTTCTTTTAAGATATCCCTTGTTCCTGGGTCGGGAGAACCAACATCGTCAAAATGGCTATACTCCCACAGCTACTATATAGATTCAATGCAATTCCAATGGAAATTCCAACGGTATACTTCACAGAGCTAGAGACAATAATACAAAAATTCATCTGGAAACACAAAAAACCTAGAATAGCAAATGAAATTCTAAGCAACCACGACATGGCAGGGGGTATTACAATTCCCAATTTAAAACTCTACTATAAAGCTGCCATGATAAAAACTGCATGGTACTGGCAAACTAACAGACCCGAGGACCAGTGGAGTAGATAGGAAGACCCAGAAACAACTCCAGATACACTAAACCACCTAATCTTTGCCAAAGGAGCCAAACATCCCCAATGGAAGAAAGACAGCCTCTTTAACAAATGTTGCTGGAAAAACTGGGCTCTAGCCTGCCAAAAGCTAAAGCTAGACCTATCTCTTTCACCATGCACAAAACTAAACTCACAGTGGATACGAGCCTTAAACATTAAAACAGAAACAATAAGCCTGCTGGTAAACAGGCTTGGTAAAAC
>PVIC010056171.1:0-11037 GCA_004025085.1 Thryonomys swinderianus
CAAATCTAGGCATTTGAATTGCACAGATACTTTCAGAGAAAGATGTAAAAGCAGCTGAGAGATATATGAAGAGATGCTCAATGTCACTGGCCATTCAAAAGATGCAGGTGAAAAGAACACTAAGATTTCATCTCACTCCCCAAAGAATAGCTATTTCAAAATTAGGCAGCAACAATGATGGCAAGGTTGTGGAAAAAAAGGAGCCCTTATCCACAGTTAGTGGCAATGTAGACTAGTACTACCAATATGGAGATTCCTCAAAAAAAAAAAAAAAAAAGAAAGAAAACTAGGATTAGAGGTTCCATTTGACCCTACTATTCCCCTATTGTGGATATACAAAATAGAGTTACACGATTCATATCAAGCAACATATATCAGAGGTATTTTGTTGTTTGTTTAGTTCCGTTATGTTTTGCTTCATTTTGTTTTGTTTTTGGTGTTACTGAGGATGTAATTCAGACCTTTGTGCTTCCAAGGTAGGTACAGTACCACAAGCTAAATCCCTGGGCTGACAACAACATATGTGCACCCATGATTATAGCAGCTGAGTTTGTGATAACTAAATCTTGGAGACAACCGAAATGCTCATTAACGCTAGACTGGATAAAAAAGATGTGTGTTTTATCATATATATATAGATAGATAGATAGATAGATAGATAGATAGATAGATAGATACATATATATAATAATTTATAAAATATAATATATAATACAATATGTAATATACATAATATATAATATACAATGGATACATATATCCATCTTATATAAAAATCCATTATATATCATGGAATATCACTCTGCCATAAAGAATGATGACATTGAGTCATCTATACTCAAATAGACGTACCTTATACTCATACATGAAATACAGCATATACTCATACATGAAATAAATAGGTCACAGATGTGTAAATGTCATATCTTTTCTCTGGCATGAGAAACTGAAGTTGTGCTCTAGAATGCATGACTGATGTCATGAAATAGTAAATATTTAAAGGGAAATGGGGCTTAGGGGCAAATAATGAGGAAAGGAAAAGTTGTTGGTAAAAAAAAAGGAAAGAAAGCTTGTGCATATATAGGTGGAGGGTAGTAGGGTGGGTAGGGGAAGGGGAAAATGAGAATTAAATTATCTCACAGACTGGTACAAATTCTCAATATGGAGTGTAATTGTGGTGTGTATATATAATGTAGCAATAAAATGTACCAATAAAAAAAGAAAATGAAAAGTCATACTTTCTTTGTGTTATGTGATTATTTCTTCCTTATTGTTCTTCATGTATTTTGGAGGAATGCAGGAATTTTAAAAATATATATATAATGTGCAGATTTTGGTAATTATCAGTTCACTTAGTAAGTTCCTTCACATATGTTACATAAAGATAAATATATATTGCAGATAGTAGCTCTTTGTCTGACAAATAGCTAGTAAAGATGTTTTCCCATGTTGTTGGTAGTCTTTTAGTGGTGCCAGTGTTTTCTTTTGCTATGCAGAAGCTTTTTTTCTAGGATGAAATCCCATTTGTTGATTCTTTCTGCTAGTTCTGGCGCTATAGAGATTTTATTCATAAAGTCTCTGCCTAAGCCACTGTCTGTAAGAATTTTACCTAACCTGTTTTCCAACAGGTTTATTGTTTCCTTTTTAATGTTTTAGTATTGAATCCATTGTGATTTTAGTTTTGTACATGGTGAAAGAGAGAGGTCTACCTTTAGTTTTTGGCAGTTTTTACAGAACCATTTGTTTAAGAGGCCCCTTCCCTCCATTGAGGATATTTGGCTCCTTTGTCAAAGATAAGGTGGCTTAGTGTATTCGGAGTTGCTTCTAGATCTTCTAATCTATTCCACTGGTCCACAGGTCTGTTGCTTTGCCAGTAAAATGCAGTTTTTATTACAGTGGCTTTATAGTAGAGTTTTAAGCTGGGGATTGTAATATCACCGGCCATGTCATGGTTGCTTGGAATTGCTTTCGCTATTCTAGGTCTCTTGTGGTTCCAGATGAAGTTTTGGATGATTTTCTCTGGCTCTGTGAATCAGTGTTGGAATTTGAATTAGAATTACATTGAATCTGTATAGTAGTTGTGGGAGTATAGACATTTTGAAGATGTTAGTTCTCCCTACCCAGGAACAAGGGATGTCTTTCCACTTTCCGATATCCTTTTCTACCTCATTTTTTCAGTGCCCTATAGTTTTCAGAGTAGAGGTCTTTCACCTCCTTTGATAGATTGATTCCTAGATATTTCATTTTTCTGGGTGCTATAGTGAAAGGGATTGACTCCCCAATAAGCTAGACCTATCTCTTTCACCATGTAAAAAAATAAATTTACAATAGATTTGACACTTAAACATTAAAACAGAAACAATAAAACTGCTGGAAAACATATTAGGCAAAACTCTTGGAGACATTGGCTTAGGCAGAGACTATGAACAAAACCTTTATAGCACAAGAACTGGCAGAAAGAATCAAGAAATGGTATCTCATCCTACTAAAAAGCTTCTGCACAGCAAAAGAAACCACTGACACTACTAAAAGACAACCAACAATGTGGGAAAAAGTATTTACTAGCTGTTTGTCAGACAAAGGGCTACTATAAACAATATATAAGTAATTTAAACAAATCAGTCCTCCTAGTTTAAGGACCCAATTCAAAAATGGGCACCTGAAATACACAGACACCCTTGTTCATAGCAGCTCAGTTTGTGATAGCACAATCTTAGAAACAACCCAAAAACCCATCAACGGGAGACTGGATAAAGAAGTGTGTGTGTGTGTGTGTGTTTTAATGGAGTATTACTCTGCTATAAAGAATGACAAGATTCATTCATTTATGTACAAATGGATACACCCTGAAGACACACTAATAAGTGAAATAAATAGATCACAGATATGCAAATACTGGAACTTTTCTTCAGTATAAGAACCTGTAGATATAAATCAGTTATAGAATATAGGATAGTTCATTTTAAGAAAATGCTGAGTCATGGTTTGAGAAAATGATGAGTCATGTTTTTAGGAAAATGCTGAACCAGGGTTCTGGGAAAATGCTGAGTCATAGTTCTGAAAAAAAATGCTGAGTCTCAGTTCTGGGAGAAGCTGAGTCAACATTCTGAGAAAATGTCGAGGCAGGGTTAGAGAAAAATGCTGAGTCAAGGTTCTGGGAAAATGCTGGGTCATGTTTTTGGGAAAATGCTGAGTCATGGTTTTAAGAAAATGCTGTCATGATTCTAGGAAAATGCTGTTGTGATTCAAGTAAAATGCCGAGTAATGGTTCTGAAAAAATCTGAATCATGACCTGAATTATGATTTGAGAAAAATGCTGAGTCATGGTTTTAAGAAAAAGCTTTGTCATGGTTTGGGGAAAATGCTGAGCCATGTTTTTAAAAAAATGCTCATCCGAAATGAACAGACATTTCTCAGAGGCAGAAGTCAAAGCAGCTAAGAAGCATACAAAGAAATTTTGAATATCACTGGTCATTTGAGAGATGCAGATGAAAACAACTGAGATTTCATCTCACTCCACAAAGAATGGCTGCTATTGCAAAATCAACCAATAATAAATTCTGGCGAGGCTGCAGAGAGAAAGGAACCCCTCTCTACCGTTGGTGGGATTGTAGACTTGTGCAACCATTGTGGAGATCTGTGTGGAGATTCCTCATAAAACTATGACTAGAATCCCATTCCACCCTGCTATTCCCCTGCTAGGAATATACTCCAAGAAATTTTAAAAATCACATTGGAAGGACATATGTACACATTGGTTCATAACAACTCAGTGTGTGATAGCCCAGTCTTGGAAACAACCCAAATGCCCATCAATTGGAGACTGGATAAAGAATGTGTGTGTGTGTGTGTGTGTGTGTGTGTCTGTGTGTCTGTGTGTCTGTGTGTATGGAGTATTACTCTGCCATAAAGAATGGCAAGATTCATTCATTTACTTGCAAATGAATACACCTGGAGGACACACTAATAAGTGAAATAAATAGATCACAGATATGCAAATACTGGATCTTTTCTTTGGTATGAGAACCTGTAGATGTAAATGAGTTCTAGAATGTATGATAATTTTTGTAAAATAGGAAGTATCTAAAGGCAATTTGGTGTGGGAACATAATGAGGGGAAGGAATAAATATGATTCAAAAAAATGAATGTGCATGCATATAAGGAGTGGGAGGTTTTGGGTGGGTAGGCATGTGGGTTAAAATGAGAATTTACTTGTGTCACATACTGGTACAAACTTCCCAAGGTTGTGTGTTATTGTGAGCTGCATAAAAAATGTAGTAATGAAGAATTCAACTAAAAAAACTGTTTCTTTTCAAATTAGAGTTGCGTTTTGATACAGGCAGATTTTTATGAGTATTTAATGCTCCTTTTCTTGTGAAAAGATCATGTCAATTCACAAAATGTTATAAGATACTTATCATTTTATCAGAAAAGACATTTGAAGTTAACAGAAAAACATGCTAGTAAATATTATAAAATAATAATTATAAAAAATACATGATTAAATAATCTTGTACTTGATTCTCGGGTTATGAATACTTGTTTTATTGATCAAAATTGAGATGTACTGTGTCTGTTCAGTTTTGTTTTATGCAGTTCTGTAATCATTAAAAGTATTTGAAGAGTATAATTAAAATAACTTTTCAATGCTTGAGAATAGTTTTCCATTTTTGAACAACTGATTTGAGACAATATGTAGAATGAGTACTTTTACTATTAAAGTTAGTAATAAGTAAAATATTAAATATTAAGTAAATATAGTGAAAATAAAAGCTTAATATTTAATAGACAGTATCATTTTGAGTATTTTAAATTACATAATGGCATATGTCACATGTGTCCTTTGGTACAAATTAGCAATTCTGTTCATATTTTGAAAGATGTGCTGACAAAAGAAACATTTAACAAAACCTAAATGTTTCAATAAAATGTGTTAACTAATTCTATTTAAAACTTTCAACTGTATTGTTTAATTAAAATAATTTTCAAATTGTAATTATACTGTACATATCAAACTTCCCATATGAAATGTAACTATTATGTCTAGCAAAAATATACTAAATAAACAAATAAAATTTGGTAATGCATAATAAAAAATTTAAAACAAGAATAACTTTAAGCATGAGAATATTCTTCAAAAAAGGCACATTTTAAAACTCCTATCATAATACAATTGCTAAAAATAAAATGATGTTGAATTCTCATTTGATATAAACACATTTTGCAATAAAACCTAAAAATATGTACATATTTTTCTCACATTGCTAAGTATTTCTTAAGCTACATGTTAATTATACTGTTATGTTAAAATGCTCAACACATTATGCTGGCAAGGCATGAGAAAAAAATCCAATAAACTCAGTTCAGTCTAAATCACCGTCAAGGGAACAGAAACAAGTGTGTGTCAGGATGTTGAGTGTTGGAGCCCCGGGGGACATAACACTTACTACGTGTGGGAAAACACAGCAGGACTTCACAGTAAGAAAGAGACGGAGGAAAAACTTGTGATCACAAAAACAGAAAAGCATATTGCTGATAAGACAAAAGTGCTAGAGGTTTGCTACAACTTCAAGCTGTGCCTCTCCCCACAAAATCCTCATACTAATTTACACAAGGCAATTTTAGTTACACAGCTAGAAAGAACTGTGAAAAATGAAATTAGTTGTTCTTTTACTAGGGATGATTCATTGCAAACTTCTGAAGTGCTTTTCTTTTTTGAGCTCAGTGGAAATAGCTGACTCTAGAATTGCTTTATACAATTATTTATTAAAGAATACAGAACCGGGCTTTATAAATGTGTTTGAATGTATTCTTACTTTTCTCTGTAATCAGAAATTTCATGGAATTCATATACCTGGAAAAAAATAAGATTAAGCCTGACATCTAACTGCTGCACAGTTAATAAAGATCCAGTAACAAGGATAGATAGCTGATTTTCCAGGGATCATTCTAGAAGTTCCAATAGGAGCAAAGATATCACATCCAAAGTATTTTGCTTGACCTCTCATTTATCGCCCAGAATATGTACATTGTTCATATTGACCTTAAGGAAAAAAATGTGGCTTTCCTTAGAATCTATGATGATAAGAAAAGACAAGATGATTGATATGATCTAATTGGGTTGAAATGAAGCTCACACTATGTAATATGCAATACTTTACATTTTTATTATTTTCCAGATGTGATTGGCTATGACTGTGACTGGCTGTGATTGGTTCCGATGTGGTTCTCTTGTGACACAGAATCCTTAGTTCTGAGTGGTAGAAAACCTCAAAGGAACTTCAATTTTGAGGGAAAGTGAGAAAATAAAATTTTTGCAGTCAGTGTATAAATAATGAGGAGTTCCTGATATTCACTTACTTAAATTTATTAAGTCAAAGTTTCATCCATTTTATATCTGTCATTAAAGAGTTAAATGTATTTGATATGACGATAAATCTGAGGTCTAGGCTCTAGATATTACTACCTATCATATAAATCTTAACATTTCAAAGGTACCTCCTATTCTTCCATAAATCCCTAGGCATTTGTTAATTCAAAGCAAAATACATAGGAATGGAGAAATTCTCATTTAACATAATTTGCTTATAAGCTGCACAAGAGCCAGAGTTGAATCCCCAGTAACAACAACAACAACAACAAAGAGAGAGAGAGAGAGAGAGACAGAGAGAAAGAGAAAGAAAAAGAAAAAGGATCCCAAGTAAATTGTTTATCATAATTGAAAGCAAAAAGAAAAACTGTTATTTATGAATTGCCACTTTTAAATAGGGTGCGGCACTCTTAGAAATTTTAAGCTTATGGCTTTAAACGTAGTATCCTAAATATTAGAGTACAACTTCATATATAAGTGATACAGTAGTACAATGAGGGAAATGATTTTTATATATTTTATAAGAAAAATATTTTATTATTTTCTGAAATGTTCTACTTCAAAGGGGCAGTACATGTTCATATATCTTGAAAAATGGAGTTAATTTACATTAATCCATATGAAGTACATCCATGTTTATGTGGAAACACTGATATTCAAAATAGGTGTTCAATCAAAAGTGTTTCATGAATGCTTATTATACTTAAATTTCTGTGTTCTTATTCTGGAATGATTATATCTGTAAGAGAAAAAAGACATTAATGAATAACCACACCCAGTTTGCAATCATGGTCAAGTTCATAAGATTCTATGTTAATTGCGTTTGATTGCAAGAAAAGTCAAAGTTGAATTTATTGAGGAAATAATTTAGCTCTTATATCATTGGTATCTAGTAGTTGTAACACTAAGAATTACAAGCAAAATCATGTTACTTTAAAGGATGAATATTCTTTGATGCTTCAAAAAATCCAGCACTCTGGAAGAGCAGTGGAGAAAATTAAAACCTGAGAAAAGGAAGTGTGGACAAAAGGACAAAGAGGAAGAGAAAATTAAATGGCTAAAGGGTTGGAGTCTGGGATTAAATTTCAGTTATTTTCTTATCTGATACCCATGTTCATTGATATGTAGATGTATTTGACTCTCCTTTACTATGTTATGAATCCCTTGAAGACTATACTTTGATTATCTTCTCTCTCCCACTCCTAACTAATGTCTTGACCATATTCAGCACTTAATAAATATGTACTAAGTAATTATATGGAATATGATATTAAAACTTAATCTTTAAAATGTCTGTATCTGGTTTTTGTTGGGACTACATACAAATTCTGGAACATACTAGTAAGTGGGGAAACTTTGAAAACTGGGTCACAATTTGTACTTATTGCATGGCGCAGTGGCTCACGCCTCTAATCCCAGCACTCGGGAGGCAGAGACAGGAGGATTGCTGAGTTGGAGGCTTGCCTGGGCTACATAGTGAGCTCAGGGCCAGCCTGAACTATAAAGCAAGACCCGTCTCAAAAAAAAAAAAAAAAGTACTTATTCCCTATTGTTTTATTCATTTATGTGACTTAAAAGGAAAAAAAAGATAAATATGTTTTAAAATTACACTTTATAACTAATTTTCTAGTTATTTTATATCAGATTTATTAAATTCTGTCAGAAAGATTTTATATATATATATACGTATATATGATGTGTGTGTGTGTGTGTGTGTGTGTGTATATATATATATATATATATATATATATATATATATATATATATACCATTATAAAACTAATGATTGTCATTGACAGTACTCTTAAAATTCTATAAATAATAGAGCTGAAAATAACATTTTATGCACCAGGAAGCCCCAAACAAGTAAGGGTAGAGATTTCTTTTTTTTTTTGAGACAGGGTCTCACTTTGTAGTTCAGGCTGGCCCTGAGCTCACTATGTAGCCCAGGCAAGCCTCAAAGTCAGCAATCCTCCTGTCTCTGCCTCCCGAGTGCTGGGATGACAGACAGAAGCCACCATGCCCAGCACTGTGGTATGTGGTGCTGATTGCTGGTTGATTGTTGTGGGTGTGAGTCATCATGCCCAGCATTGTATGTGGTTACTGGGATCGAACTCAGTACCTTATGCTTGCGAAACAGGCGCCAGAACCACTGAGCTAAATCTCTGGCCCAGGGTAGTGATTTTGTTCACAGACATAGTGAAGTTCAAGCTCAACTCATCGGACAAGAGAAAGATAGTTACTACATACTAAAGGAATAATCAGAAATGAAGAGAAAATTTTGGTAAGAAATACAGATGCATTGAATACTGGAATACATAACATTATAAAATGAATAATATTAGATACTAACGGTTGTGTCTAGATTTCCCCCAAAGACTCATTTGGTCATGGGCTTGACCTAAGTGTGAAGCTGGAATTGATTCATGGTGCAATGTTAGGTTTAGGGCACTAGGTTTAAGTGTATGAGTGTTACCACCCTAGGCAGACTGAATAAGATGAGAGGGGCAAAGAGACACTATTAAGTCTCTCTTAGTACCTTTAATGCCTTGAGCTTCCCATGTTGTTTCTCCTCTGGGATGCTTATTTGCCATCCCAGCCTGAGAGCCAGCTGTTTATGGACTAAAACTTCTTGAACTATAAATTAAAGTATTTCCTTCTTACCTTTGGATTCTCAGCAATGATAGAAAAATAACTAATACAGAACTTTGGTACAAGAAAAGTGATGACACTGTTGTGACATTACCTGACCATGTGGTTAAAAAACCTTTAGAACTGGTTTGTGAGAAGGGGAAGAGTAAGGAAACATTCAGGAGATGTTTGGCTACAGAGGGTAAAAGGGGGGGGGGGGCTCATGTACATAGGGAGTGAGGGGTTATAGGGTGGGAAGGGAAATGGGAAAAAATGAGAATTGTGTTATATACTAGCACATTTCTCAGTTTTGAGTGTGATCATGATGTGTATATAAAATGTCCCTATTTCACAATTAAAAATAAAAAAGATGAAGTAGCACAGAAACCCTTTAGGCTCTTCTGGATGTGAGATTTTGGTCAAAACTCAAAATACCAAAAAGCTGGTAAAGACCAGGTTTAGGAGATTTCTGCTAGGAAGAAGGACTGCACTGGCTACTGGACTCCAGGTGATATGTGTCATGGCTTGGCAGAAAGGTTATCCACATTTTGTTAGTGTTCAGAGATTTTGCCTGAGACTGAAATTAAGGCCAGTGGTATAAATAATATTGCAGAAAAAATTTCAAGAAAGTTTCATATTGAGGCAGTGGCAAGGTTATTGTTGGGGGATTTAGTCAGATATATGTTGAGAATCAGGAGCAAAGAGTCCATCAGAATGATTTAAAATATTTTGAGTTTGACAAGAAAGGAAGCTCAAGGAAAGCTATAGACTGCAAAGATAGACGCGAGGAGATCTTGATTTCTGAGAAGGAATAGGAAAATAGAAATGCCAGCATCACAGGAAGTACCAGGACTCCACTTTTTGCAGTCCAAGACTTGTAAAGGTGAAAGTTTTTGCTTTTCCAAGAGATCCCGAGAGCACTGTGTTCCAAAATGGCAGCAGCCTAAGGAAGTTGTTCCAAAATGGAGGAACCCTAGGGAAGTTGTTTCTTGGGATTCGGACTCCTACACCTAAGAAAGAAGAAAGACTAGCTCTTATTGGTCTAACTGGCAGCAGCCATCATCCAAGGCAGTGTTTTTAGATGCATGAATAATGCACGAACTGTGGGATCAGAAGATTTCCACTCAGGCATCAGAAGAAAACCCAGAAAGCTAGGAAACTGTATCCCTTGAAGGGCAGTGTGTGAAGCTGTGAATGTGAGCCCAAGGTTGCAGTGGAGACTCCAGAAGTTTAAAGAAGCCAGAAGGGTGAATCATCTGAGAAAAGATGCAAAGAGAGCAAAATTGCACTGAGAGAAGCCATGGCAGCTAGAACAACCATAAGTGTCATAGGGACAGAGCCACCTAAGCACTGTGTAGTTCACAACTGGCCATAGATGGCCAGGATGCTGGAAGTAGAACTGTGGGATTTAATGTTTGCCCTACTGGATTTTGGGCTTCTCTTTTCTCTATTTCTTTGTATCTTCTTGTTTGTAACTTTTGGAATGGAAATCTCTAGCCATTGACTGTTGGAAGAGTTTAGCTTCTTCTTCTTCTTCTTCTTTTTTTTTTTTTTTTTCATTTTACAGGCATTTGGAGCTAAGAGTTTGCCTTAATTCTCAGAGGAGACTTTGGAATTGGACTTTTAAGCAATGATAAAACTGTTAGGACTTTGATAACTCTTACAGATGTACTAAACATATTTTGCATATAGGAATGTACATACCTTTTTGGAGGTCAGAGATGTAATATTATAAATTTAATGTGGATTTCCCCCCAAAGCCTCATGTAGTCATAGGCTTGATTGACAGTGTGAAGCTGACATTGATTTATAGTGCAATGCTAGGCTCAAGGGCACAAGGATTAAGGGTATTTGTGCCACCCACCCTAAGTGACTGAATAAGATAAAAGAGGTAGGGAGAATCTGTGAAATCTCTTGTTATATTTGCTATCTTCTGCATGCCATGTTTTTTTCCCCTCTATGGTGCTTGTTTGCCACCCCAGCCCTGGAAACCTCTAGAACTATAAGCCAAAATAACCCCTCCTCTGTTAACTTT
>PVIC010056172.1:0-11035 GCA_004025085.1 Thryonomys swinderianus
TATTCAGGTTTTATACCTTTTTATTTTCTCTGTTTTTAAAGAAGGAACTTGTTAAAATATAATTTATAAACTGTATCACTCATTTAGAGTCTTTAGCATACAGAGTTATATAATTACCATCTAATTTTAAAACATTTGATTTTTCCTCTTCACCAAAAAATAAATTTAAAAAGCACTTTGCTAGCAAGTCCCTCTTCCCCCACTGGTAGGAAACACTGATTTACTTTCTGTAACTGGATTTTCTTATTCTGGACATTTTATATAAAAAGTATCCTATAATATCTAACCTTTTGTGGCTAGCTTTTGTAAGTTTACCATAATTTTTTTGAGGATAAACCATGTTATAGGTTATATTAATACTTCATCTCTTTTAAAAATGAGTAAATTCATTACATAGCTATACTATATTTTGTTTTTCTGTCCACTAGTTTGTGGATATGTGAGTTGTTTCTACAGCTTGGGGACTATTCTTTTTACTTATTCAGTGATTTCCCTTACATTTTTAATATATATCTTTACATTTGTTTTCTATCCAAGACTCAAGATCACTAACATTTATGACCTACCCATCACTAAGAGAATTAGTACATTTTTATTTTCCTCTTAATTTTTCCCCATAATCTATTTAAAATTATTGAGAATAATAAATCAAGTTAAAATTTTTATTGTTTTCTTTAAAGTATTTAGGTTTAAGTTTGAATTTTATTCTTTGCTTTTGTTTTCACACACCAAGCCCCCTCTCTCTCCTTCTCCTTCCCTCTCCTTCTCTTCCTTTCTCCCTCTCAGTCTCTCTCTGTCTTGTTGTTTTGAGACAGGGACTTCCTATGTAGTTCAGGCTGGCTTTAAACTTTCAGCAGTCCTCATGCCTCAGCTTCCTAAGTACCAGGGTTTCAGGCATGAGCCACCATGCCTGGCCTTTTGTACATTTATATTTAGGTTCCATTTCTTGAAACAACAGATAATTGATTCCCATTTTTCTATACAGTCAGAAAAACCTTGCTTTTTATTTGGAATATTTAGTCCATTTACATTTAATACAATTTGTTTTCCCTCATCTGTTGTTTGCTCTGCTCTGTCCTAGCTGCCTTCTTTCATAGTGACCAGGTACTTTCAGCATCCCACTTAATTGCTCTACTGGCTTTCTAGCTGTGTATCTTCATATTCATTTTCAGTGGTGGCTCCAAGGATGGCAATATTTGTCTTTAATATTTTGAATTCTAATTATAGTTAATAATTACTTCAAGTGAAATATAGTACAAGAATTCTGAAATTCTGTAACATTAATACCCTAACTTATTATTATTATAAGCCCATCAATATAACATTATGTTTATTTTATATATGTATTTGTGTGTGTGTGTGTGTGTGTGTGTGTGTGTGTGTGTGTGTGTGTGTTGGTACTGGGAATTGAGCCAAAGGCCACCTTCATGTTAGGCAAGCACTCTACCACTAAGCTACATCCCTAGCCTATTTTATATTTGGGAGAAGGTCTTACTAAATGGTTTGGCAGGCCTTAAACTTTCAACCCTTCTGCCTCAACCTCTGGAGTAGCTGAGTTCACAAGCATATGCCATCAGACCAAACTTCATTCTTTCTTATTTAGCTAGCAACTATCTGGTATCTTTCCACCTCAGCCTAGAGAATTTCATTTGGCATTGAAAACAAAAAGCATTAAGTCTCTGAAAAAATTTTTTCATGATTTTTGTCTAATGCAATCCTTTTTTAGCCTTCATTTTTGAATTCTTGTCTCATAGTTTTCTATTTGTTCGTGAGTTTGAATATATTATTTGAATCCTTCTGGATCCCATAGACTATATTGAGAAGTTATTCTGTGTTCTACAGTTTCCCTCTTTATCATATGTCATCTTTATATACTTTCAAGGTTATCCCTTGGCTTTTTCATTCATTTATTTAATGATAAAGGATCTATCTCTTTGTGTTTATCTGCTTGAAATTTGTTAAGATTTTTGAATCTGTAAACTGGTGTTTTCCATTACATTAGGAGATTTTCAGCCATTATTTCTTCAAAAAATTTTATACTTTTTCTCATCCTCCTGAAATTCAAATTACATGTGTTGAATAATTTAATGTTTTCCCACAGGGTTCTAGGCTATTTTTTTCAGTCTTACTCTCTTTTTTTTATCCTGTAATCTCTATTAAATCTACCTTCAAATTCATAGATTCTTTTGCAATCTCCAGTGAACCTATAATTTGTTTTTATAGTTTTCACCTGTAGAAAAATATACCATTATAATATTATACTTAATAGCTTCTGGTTCTCTGTTGAGAATACCTGTCTGTATGTTTATCAATATCATAGTTTCCTTCAGGTTTTTTTCCATACTGGGGATTGAACCCAGGGTTTTGTGCATATTAGGCAAGTACTATTCTACTAAGAGACATATTTTAATTTAAGAAAGGGTCTCTCTACATTGTGCAGGCTGACCTTGAATTTGGGATCCTCCTGCTTCTGCCTCATAAATAGCTGGGATTTACAGATGTGTGACACCATACTCAGTTCTAATATTCTGAATCTATCTTAAAGTTTTAAATAGCTGTTCTGAAGTTTTTATCTGCTAGTGTAGTACCTGGGTCTATTTGGAATCTGCTTCTCTTCCTTTCTTGTTTTCTTCCCTTCCCTTCCTCTCCTTTTCCTCCCCCCACCTCTTCCTCTTTGTTTCATTGAAGCAAAGGCCTCACACATACTAAAGCACACTCTTGCCCTGAGTGCTTCTTTTAGCTACCTTTTCCCTGAATCACAGTTTCTTATTTGCTTATCTATAGTTTTTTGTCACTATTGCTGTTGAAACTTGATATTACATATAATACACTGTAGCAGCTCTGTTCTCTGAGCATCCTTGGCACAGGCTCCAGCCATCAATCTTGTCTCTCCTATGTTAGTGTAAACTGGAAGCCTTGTCGCTTCCTGCTGCTGTGCTGGTAGCCTGGCCTTGCTTTCTCCTGTGGGCCTGCATTGTTCGGCAATACCCCAAGGGTTTCTGCAGAAAAGAAACTGTCTTTTCCCTGATTTCTTTGCTTTTAATGATTTATGAATCATTGAAGAAAACATATATGACAATACTATGTTTATCTGTGTGTGTGTGTGTGTGTGTGTGTGTGTGTGTGTATATATATATATATATATATATATATATATATATATATATATATATATATATATCTTCATTTCATGGTGTTATATCACATTTCCACCAACTTGAACCCCCATGGCACCTATGTGACTGTCCCATCAGATGGCTTGTACCTCTGTGGTAGCAACAGATCCAATCACTTTTATCAGCCTTTTTACTAGTAAGAATCTACCTAGTAGACAGTCACACATGTACCACGGGTGGATCAAGCCACCTGGCGGTGAGACACATGCATTACTGCGCCATTTTGAATGTGTTAAATGAGAGGGATCAAGGCCTAGAATGTCATCATGATTCGGTCATTTTCGTTCTTTCTAGACCTTGACCTCTCAAAACCAAACAGAGGCCATTTTCCTACTTGAAGGGCTCATTTTCAGGTTAGGCTTGAGTATTCATGCCTCAGATGGCTTAGGAAGTGGACAGTCCATCCAAGGCAGGGAGTTGGAGAGTTCTCCAGGGGCATCTATTGCATGATATTTGAGTTGCCTACATGCCTCATTATGAACTTGTTTTTATTTCAAATATATTATTTCTGTACATTTATATATTCAATATATTAATACTACATACTATTTATTTTAAGTATAATTATTTAAATGTATTTATTAGAATGTAATAACTGTATTATTCTAACATTGGCTTGATTTGAACTCTGTTGACCAAGACTGTCTGGCTAGGAGCACCATCCCATCTGCTGTCTTGTCCTGACACCTGCTCAACTTAAGTAACTAGGCCTGCATCACCATTTTAGCTCTGAGTCCCAAAGCTTACTGTGAAGGGACCCATTCATCTGTAAATTATAAACCGAGTAGACCCTATAAGAAGGAAAAAGGACATTTCCTTTGTTTTGAAATACAGAAATTGCTTGAGAAGTATTTAGATCTAAATGTTAGCTTTAGTTTCTGTAGAGACTAACAAAACATGTATATTTATAAATAAGATGGTTTATTATACCCCAAGAACACTTTGTTTCTTTTTTTAGTTGATTCTGTGGGTACATTTTACATATACATTACAATCACATCCAACATTGAGGGTTTATACCAGTACATGACACATCTTAAGCACTTTTTTTCCTTACCAAACCTGGAGTAATCTATAATCTTTTGATATATTGGTAATTTAAATTCTTTTCTTTTTTTTTTTGAGACAGGGTCTCACTTTGTAGTTCAGGCTGGCCCTGAGCTCACTATGTAGCACAGGCAAGCCTGGAACTCACAGCAATCCATCGGCCTCCATCCTCTGAGTGCTGGGATTACAGGCATGAGCCACCATACCTGGCACTGTGGTGTGTGGTACAGATTGCTGGTGGCTGTGAGTCACCATGCTCAGTAATGTGGTATGTAATTACTGGGGATTGAATTAGAGACCTTGCACTTGCTAGGCAGGCTCTGGAACCACTGAGCTAAATCTCTGCTCCCTGGTAATTTAAATTCTATATCCAAGTTTTGTGTGTGTGTGTGTGTGTGTGTGTGTGTGTGTGTGTGTGTGTTTGAGCCTGACAGACTTATTACTCTGGGATCCACTTGCCTTTACATAATCTCATATGTTTTTTCATCGCTAAGCAAAGAAAGACTTTCACCTGTCTACAAATACAAATTTTATCAACTTTATCTCTTCTTCTTTGAAACTTTCATAAGATTTTCTCCTTTATGGTAAAGTTTCCCCTCTTAAATATTCTACACGTTTTTATCTCTCAGTGTCACTTACTGGGTATACACTCATCTACATTATGTACATTATGTACATTAAATGTACGCAGCTTTGTGTGTGCCCATCATACTTTAATAAAGTGAAATATGACTGTGCCCCAGTCTCCAAAACTAAGAGCGATTTCCAATTGACTTTTTCTGAGCAGCTTTGTCTTCACCCTTCCTAAGGAGAGAGTACTGTAGGAATTTTCCACGGGCAACCTGAGGGTGTGGGATGCCACTCCACACAAGAAACCTTGAAGATCCTCAGGCCTCTGGAGAGCGGGCATCTGACAGGCACCCTGTCTGTGCCTTGTGAAACACATTCTGGTGTCAAATACCATGAAGGAAACACTGTGTCTCTCCTGGCTCCATCTCTTATTCCTTGGTGGTTTCTCTGCAGCGGCACCGCCGAGCTGTTTGCCACCTGCGCCAAGAAAGACATTAGGGTCTGGCACACCATGTCCAAAAGGGAGCTGCTGAGGATCACTGTGCCCAACATGACCTGCCATGCCATCGACTTCATGAAAGATGGCAAGAGCATCATTTCAGGTAACGGCCCCCTGTCGAGATCTGGCCCCATTCTGAGTGTGGTTGTGCACGTCTGCAATCCCAACACTGGAGAGGCTGAGGCGGGAAGATTGCTGTGAGTTTGTGTCCAACCTGAACTACACAATGAGATCCTGCACTTCAAAAAAAAAAAAATTTGGCCCAGGTCATGGGCGAGGTTTTTGACCTTTGTCATCCCTCTGGTTTCCCCAGTGATAGCCTGGAACAGTCCTCTGCTGTCCCTCCGTGTCTCTCACCTACCCTCTCCTTGGAGTTCCCTTTTAGCTGGGAAACTTTCTGAGCTTGGAAGGACCAGGTATATGATTTCTCTTCTCTTGAGTTACTGTGGATAGCATGGATTTTTCTCACAGAGGAAATTTTAGTAATTCAATTTTAAAATGGGTTTGAGGCCTTCATGAGTACAGGACACCTGTGTCAGAACACTTTGTAGAGTAACAGATAAAACCTGCTGGGCATAGTGCCACATGCCTGCATGCCTACAATCCCAACCCTTGGGATGCTGAAGCTGGAGCATCACTGTGAGTTCTCAGAAACATTAAATAAAAGACAAAACCTGACTCCAACTAAATTTGGCATAGGGAATTTATTTGTTTGATTATTTTTGTTTTGTTTTGTTTTGAGACAGGGTCTCACTTGTAGTTCAGGCTAGCTCTGAGCTCACTATGTAGCCCAGGCAAGCCTTGAACTCAGCAATCCTCCTGTCTCTGCCTCTGGAGTGCTGGGATTACAGGCATGAGCCACCACGCCCGGTAGTTCAGGCTGGCCTTGAATTTATGGAGATCTTCCTACCTCAACTTCCTAGCTACTGGAATTATACACATGCACAATCATGTCTGGTTTAATGGCAATTTTTAAGACCTCCATTTGTGGGCCAGAGATTTAGCTCAGTAGTTTTGGTGCCTGCCTGGCAAGCACAGGGTCCCTGGTTCAATCCCTAGTAACTGCATACAATAATACCGGGCATAGTGACCCACACCCACTGGCAATCAGTACCAGGTACCAGGCTTGGTGGCTTAAGCCTGTAATCCCAGCACTCAGGAGGCAGAGGCAGGAAGACTGCTGAGTTTGAGGCTTGCCTGAGCTACATAGTGAGCTCAGGGCCAGCTTGAACTACAAAGCGAGAACCTGTCTCAAAAAAAAAAAAAAAAAAGAGCTCCATTTGTGCCAAAGTTTTTTTGTTTTGTTTTGTCTTGTTTTCTATTGGGGATTGAACCGAAGGACCACTGAGCCATGTCTCTAGAACTTTTTCCTCTTTTGGAAACAAGGTGTCGCTAAGTTGCCCAGTCTGGCCTAGAACTTGGGATCTCCCACCTTTAACCTTCCAAGGAACTGGGATTACAGTTGTGTCCCACACCTAGATACGGGAAAGTATTTTTGACAAATTATATTCTATTGTGATATTCTACCTCTACATTCTTCAGTGTACATCTCTAAGAGTATTTCCTCAGAAAATGATAATTTCTTAATATGATAGTGTCCATAATCTCAGCACGTTTGCCCAGTGGTCATAAAGTAAATGTACTGGTTCGCATCGATGAAAAGTCAGACAGGGCTTTAGGTACAGCCAATGGGATGAAGAGACCTCAGGAGCCCACACCATGCCCCTTGTCCTGGCTGCATCTTCGCTGTCAGTCTTGCCTGCAGGGGGCGCCTTTTGCAGAGTGGCCACTGGGAGCATGTGGCTCACATTACTTTGAAAGCTGACAAATCACAAGTCAGAATCCTTGAGGTCATCACTGTGCTCCCTTTTGCTCTCCTCCCTCCACCCGTGTCCCCTGATGGCCCTCTTTACCGTGTGACCCACAGTCAGTCACTTTTCACCGTTCCCACCCTCGGCCACCACCCTCTCTCAGGGACTGGATCATCCCGTCTCCCCTGCCCCTGCCCCTGCCCCTGCCCCTGGTTTCTGCTCCTGCTGTTACTCATCACTCTTTCCCAGTGTGTTCTCAACCCAGAAGGCAGAAGTGTGTTTTAAAATGCTACATCTGATCATGCCCTTTACAGGGCTCAAATGTCTCTTGCTCTCTGAAAGGCAAAAATTCCAGTACTTCTCATCACTGGGACCCAGTACTCAACACCCACCTCTTGGAGGAGGAGAAGTTTATGTGGGCTCACATACTAGTCCATAGGCAGCAGGACAGTGTGGCAAAAGAGAAGGGACTTTATGGTACCCTGGAAGCACAGAGTGAAAGAAGGAGCCAGGCAAGGAGACACTCTGGGACCCATGACTACCTCTCCCATCCAGACCCCCATGCCTACCAGCAGGTCAGCTCTGCTAGACCCATAATACCATCACCTTCCCAAAGCCCCGTCACTGAGCGCACAAAGCTTCAGGGGATGTTAGGTACAAATCAGTACAGCCTGTAAGTCTCCTGCACAAACTTCCTTCTTCACCTCTACCTCTCCTCCTCTGAGTTTACCTGTTTTCCCTTTCCAGCCACATGTGCTGCTTTCCTATCCCACTAACACACCAGGCATTGCACTTTTGCCCCAGCTGGTCTGGGGTCCTGGAGTGTTCTCCCCCATCCTCCCATAGCATAGCCGCTCATCCTCTCACTTGCTCAACTCTCTACTGAAATATGGGTCGACCTGCCCATCCTGTTTAAGATTGCTGAGGTCAAGAGCTAACACTAAAGCAAATGAGGTGTCAAGCCACGTGCAGTCCTGGGGCAAAGCATTTCATGGAGAAGGTACTCCAAGTACAAAGGTCCTGTAGTGGGGAAGTCACTTGGAGTTTGGTGGTTATGCTTGGGTTGAGGGTTCAGAGAAAGTAAGCATAGAGGAGAGGTAGGTAGGATCAGATACTAGTTACTAGTGCAGGGGTTGAAAGGCGGCCAGGTTCTCGGTGTTTTTAATGCTGGAGTTCATGGGACTTGCTGATGAGTCAGGTGTCAGGATGGGCGAGGTAGATAGGGCATAGTGGGCTCAGTACGGTTCAGGCTTTTGGCTTAAGCTACTGGATGAATGGTGGCAGTGTTCACTGAGGCAGGGAAGAGATGAGAATGGACTAAGATCATCATATTTAAAGGTGGGGTTGGGTAGGAAGCCAATAATCATTTAGAACTGTTATATCCCAGGCCCAATACAAGCTTGCTAATTGCATATAAAGGTCTGTAGCTCATGGCCAGGTGGAGCTGGCTTCCCTCCTTCCATGTCTCCCTACTGTCCCTCGCTTGGTGGGCAACACCCTTGCAGAAAGTTTCAACTAAACAAATGTTTCCTTGCCCTTAAGCAGGCCTGGCCTGTTTTGGGGACCAGGAGACGGGGACGAGTGATCACTGGATGGCATCTTTCCTTCAGCACTCTCTCGGATCCTTCAGGAGCACATGGTCTGTAGGGAGGGCACCAGAGGACTAACTGATCCTGCTGTCCTTTGTCTCCCTCTTACCGCAGCATGGAATGATGGTAAAATCCGGGCCTTCGCCCCTGAGACGGGCCGACTGATGTACGTCATTAACAGCGCTCACAGGATTGGAGTGACAGCCATCGCCACCACTGGTGACTGTAAAAGGGTCATCAGCGGTGGTGGGGAAGGGGAGGTAATGTTTTTGAAAACAGCATTTAAAAAACAAATAAAACTGGTTTAGAGTTAACCCATAGGCCATCTATTTGATTTTTTTTTTTGAGACAGGGTCTCACTTTGTACTTCAGGCTGGCCCTGAGCTCACTATGTAGCACAGGCAAGCGTCAAACTCAGCAATCCTCCTGTCTCTGCCTCCCGAGTTCTGGGATTACTGGCATGAATCACCACACCCAGCACTGTATGTGGTTATCAGGGATAGAACTCAGGACCTTGCGCTTGCTTGCAAGGCAGGTGCCGGAACCACTGAGCTAAATCTCCAGCCCATCTATTTGATTTTTTTAACATATACCTGTACTAGGATCCAAGCACAGCCAAATTAAGATTTTAATGAAACCCTAAAATATATCATAAATTACAGTTCTAGTTATATAAAGACATATAACTACATTTGTTCACAGAATAGACATTTAAGACCTAGATGGAAGAGTGCTCTATGTTGAATTCAGCAAGAATCCAGGTTGGTGTTTTGCCAGAGCTTTGACGTACTTTTTCTTTACCTCTTAGAACACCGTTGTATAAATTGTCTTTATCTTTTTTTAATTGAATTCTTTATTGGTACAATTTATATACATCTCACAATCACATGTAACATTGGGGAATTTGTACCAGTATATGACACAAGTTAATTCTCATTTTTACCCATATCCCTACCCACCCACACCTCCCCACCCCCTTTATACATTCTTTTATTTTCTTTCTGAATCATGTTTATTTCTAAATTCTCTTTATCTTTTAAAGCAGGTAATATTTTTAGAATCAATTACCTGTATTTAATATACCAGATATTTGGGGTATTATTTTATAATCACTACACTCAGCCTTTTCATCATTTCAAGGGACCTAAAATACCTTTCACTCACAGATTTATCTGTCTCCTTTCCCCCTTGTGCCCAGCCTTTTTTTTTTTTTTAATCCTAAATTCTGCCCTTTGTCTACACAGGACATTATCTTTTCCTTTCTTTTCTCAGCTCTTCTAGGAAGGCTGGTCAGGCAGCAGGAAAATATAACATCTGGAAGGAAACTTAAGCATAATTCAAGCAAAGCATATGAATGCCTGGACTCAAATTTCCCTTCTGCCACTTCTACTTACTTAACCTGGGCATATGCTTTAGTTTTCTTAAGTCTGTTTTTTTTTTTTTTTTTGGTACCAGGGATCAAACTTAAGACCTTGAGCTTGTGAGGCCGATGCCAGAAACCACTGAGCTAAATCCCTGGCCACATATTTCTTTAAGTCTAAACTTAACAAAACACTTCTTTTTTTTTGAGACAGGGTCTCACTTTGTAGTTCAGGCTGGCCCTGATCTCACTATGTAGTCCCGGCAAGCCTCGAACTCAGCAATCCTCCTGCCTCTGCCTCCCAAGTGCTGGGATAACAGGCGTGAGCCACCATGCCTGGCAGGCACTTCTATTAATGAGATATTTTTATGTTCTTTATTTTCTACCAAGTCCTTAAATCAGGTTGTGTGACAGTTCCCCCATCTGACCAGCTATATCTCCACAGCCACCCATGGGGTCCACAACCACCCTGCCCCCACCCTCCCCATCCCCTGGGTTTACTCCAGCCCTGCTTCACCTCAGACACGCAGGTGCTGATGTCCCAGCATCCCTCCTTGCTCCCTCTATGTGTTTGTTTGTTTGGTGGTACTGGGGATCGAACTCTGGTCCTTGTGCTTCCAAGGTAGGTGCAGTACCACTTGAGATCAATCCCCAGCCCTGCTCCCTCTTACTCTGGAGGTGCTGTCTGCATTCTAGGGAGCTAGCTGAAGCTGGTGAGAGCTGTCTGAGGAAATGACACTTTCCAAGTGCCTTGCTTGCTGAGTTTATTCCAGACCTGTATTCTTGCTACTAGGGAGGCCGAAGCAGAAGGCTCCCAAGTTAAAGGGCACCCTGGAAAACTAGTGTGTTAAAGTAAAAATGCGGAGGATGTAACTCCTTGGTAGAGCTTTGTCCTTGCATGAGGCCCCAGATTCAATCTCTAGCACTGTAGTGAGCAAGCAAAACCCTACTGAGCCATCTTTTTACAGTCCCATGTCAACGTC
>PVIC010056173.1:0-11023 GCA_004025085.1 Thryonomys swinderianus
TTCTCTTTGGCATGAACACCTGTAGATGCAAATGAGTTCTAGAAAGTAGGACAGCTTTTATAGAGTGGAATATTTCTATAGGAAACTTGGTGTGGGAATGTGATGAGGGGAAGGAATAAATATGATACAGAAAGAAAATAAAAGAGCATGTATAAAAGGGGGAGGAGGGGGGAGTGGGTAGGGATATGGGTAAAAATGAAAATTAACTTGTGTCATATACTGGTACAAATTTCCTAATGTTATATGTGATTTTGAGATGTATATAAATTGTACCAATAAAGAATTCAATTAAAAAAAAAAGAAATTTGCCATGACGTAGAGTAAGGCCAAATGGTCTTCAGCACACTGGTAAATCAACAGCAGCTTAGGAAATTTTTGAGCAAAATAGAACAAAGAAAGGGGTGGGTGGGTAGGGATGTGGGTAAAAATGAGAATTAACTTGTGTCATACACTGGTACAAATTCCCCAATGTTGTGCATGATTGTGAGCTGTATATAAAATGTACCAATAAGAATTCAATTTTTTAAAAACTGGATGGACCAAAAAAAAAAAAAAAAAAGAAAGAGATCATCCGAGTTTGTCCAGATATGGCCTATTTTTATACATGGCAAGGAACAGTTTAGAAATGCTCATAAAAATAAGCTCTCAATCTGATAATGAAGGAACTTGGTAATTTTTCTTTTTAAAATTTTTTTCATTTTAATTTTTAAACCTTATACTCATCTTCTGTGTTTTTCTCAGCTAATTTCCTGAATTAGAAGAAATAGATCAGAAACATTTATGAAAGGAAATTAATGTAGTCTGTGTATCTGGAGGTATAATTTTCATGCTCTAAAACTGGTATCTTTAAAACTGGTATCTCAGGTAGCCTGAATGTTATAAAATCTCTCACATAGATTCCACGTTCTGAAATCAAATCTTTCTGACTTTCAAGGCTTTGATCCTCTAGATCCAAAGCTCTTTATCTTTCTATTTTTGTCTCCATGAGGAAAAAGAAGGGAACTGAGAAGATCCCCCATCATGGTACAGATTCTGTAAGTGTCTGACACATAGCAAGAGTATGATCATCTCCTAGTTAGACAGGAGAGGAGTCTAGTATGTGACTCTATCCAACTGACATATTCAGTAAGTTACAGAACTGAAATTCAAATTTAGGCTCAGACATAGGATGTATTAAGGACTTCTTGCTCCTTACACCAGACCAAACAATGGACCTTGCTTCAATTTGAAAGTTTTTGTTTCCCTGACTTCTCACTTGATTTCTTTCAACAATTTCCAGGTGTTATGTGGGCTTTAAAACAATAAAATCCCACATCCTGGGGAAACTTCTGGGGCCACTTCTACTCTAGTGATATCCTTGTTCTCTAAGCATCCTGTGGCTATAGTATCTCAAATGAAATCAAAGGCTTTAGGGTTAGGAAGACATACAGAGGCCAAGCTCAGCCAAGACATAGTTGGGCAACCTTGCTCTTCCCTCAAAGTCTGTTTCATTCAGGTAAAAAAGAAAAATAAAAGAATATATTGTTGCCTACCTCATGGGGTTACTGTGCAAATTGAATTCAACAATCAATGTTAAGAGTTTGGCACAATGCTTGAAAAATGGTACCCCAAATTGTGTTTTTGGAGTGTCATCTACATGGATTACATTATCACTCTGAACAATTCATCTACTATCTCCTGAAATATCTATTAATTACCTTTCATTAAACCTTTAATCTATTCTTTTTTTTTTTTTTTTTTTTTTTTGCTTTTTGGAGACAGGGTCTCGCTTTGTAGTTCAGTCTGGCCCTGAGCTCACTATGGTGCCCAGGCAAGCCGCCCCGAACTCAGCAATCCTCCTTTCTCTGCCTCCCAAGTGCTGGGATTACAGGCGTGAGCCACCACGCTCGGCATTGTGGTATGCGGTGTTGATTGTTGGTGGGCGTGTCTCCACGCCCAGAGTTATACGTGGTTACCAGGGATCTAACTCAGGACCTTGCGCTTGCGAGGCAGGCGCCGGAACCACTGAGCTAACCCTCCGGTCCACCTTTAATCTATTCTTGTCTAATTTAAACACTTTCAACGCTTGAATGGTCTTCTCTTATGTTCTCTGTATGTAACTCACATTCTCAAAAAGCATATATTGAGTTGATTTCATTTTGTAATGTGTTCTTTTAAAAATAGCAATAGAAACAGCAATGGAAGACATGCAGTGGATTGTCGTAACGCACTTCCTTTCGTTCAGTGGCTCTTTCTCTTGGCTGTTTTCTTCCAAAGCTACTGTTTTGAGGTGGCGCTTGAGGGCAGCATTGAGTCAGCCTTCACAACACTGCTGTGAACCAAAAAGAATTACAAAATCCGAAGGAAGGACCGACAGATAGGAAGTGAAAGATTCTCCAAGTACGTCACTAGCTTTAAAATGACTGTGCATTTTGCTACACAAATATATTAAAAAGCAGTACAGTCCTCTGTGTGCCTCATGAGAGCTTTGGAGGGTAAATGACTTGTTCTCTCCCTCATGCTGGGTAGCAAAGCAAACTGGGGTATATTTAACTATTTCTTCACACAGCAAAATAGAGCAAATGTATGTACCACATTATAAATCAAGATAAATTGAGCATGCGTTTATGATCTGAAGAGGCATCTCTTCTGCTCTAGTGATTAAAGGCTTCCTTAGTAGTTAGAATCTGTTAAATCAGTTCAGTGAAACTGAATGAACACACTTCGTGAGATTTCTGCCCTGAGGTTCTAAAGAGAGGAAAGACAACAACTCAATAGCCATGGCTTATTTAGTCCAGCAAGCTCCTAAAACACACTCTGCCCCGCACAGATTCCACACAGTGTCCTATAGCCATGAGGATGTCACTGCAGACACACACTCAGCTACCCCACTGATGCTCAGAGCCTTTGCCTCTGGGAACTGCAAGATCTTTACAGTAAAAACTACATACTAAGTATCTGATAAAACAAAGTGGATCAGGTGCTTCCAAAAGAGATTTTTTTTATGGTACAAAGGAAGTTCATGAAAGAACATCTTTTCTTAGCAATTTGTCCCTGTTCCTGATTTTCACCAAAATCAAGCATACATTTTTATGACAATGTGATTCCTATAAAAAATCAGATAGGAAAGTATAAGATACACCAGTTTCTCTATAAGTGCATGCCTAATTTCTGGTACACCTGTTCTCTGAGCCTGGGGCACACACTGGGCCTGTACCTCTGCTCCTCTCCTAGAGCTTTGCTTTAACATGAGGAGCTTCTGACCATCCCAGGCAGCATGTCTGACAGCAGCCCTTCAGCAAGCTGGTTGCCTTCTGATATGTGCAACTCGTACATGTACTGTGTAAGGTCCTGCGATGACACATATGATCACTTTGCAGACAGCTTTGTAAAAATGGAGCTTTAAATTTTATCTCTAAACAGAACTGCCTGAGTTGTTCATTTTAATTCTGGTATTTGATTTTAGACAATAAAGCATATGTATTATAGTATCCTTTGCACTAATATGAATACATATGAATATATTTTATGGTAGTATGAGCTCCCATGCCGTAAACACATAGCTGTCTGCATTATTAACAAGCCACATCTTCTGAGGCCCGATGTGTCCTCCAAGCTTCATGAGGTTGTAGCTGGTTCTCTGTGCAGTGATGCTGACATTACAGGCGGATGAGCTGGATAGAAATACTACAGGCAGCCAGGTCAGGACGAAGGTGAAACACACCACAGCTGCACTAGACTCACATCGGCTGAAAACCAGGCCTCAAGACCAAGATAAGATGACCACTGGGTCTAAGGGAGTCTAGAGACATCAGCCACCTTGGTGGGCCACTAGAAACCACTACTTCCTAGGAGAGTCTTTGTGTTTTCCATCTGTGCTTGTTACATGACTTGTTTCCCAATTGGACCACCATGACCTAAGAGACTGTACTTGTCACCTGACTGGATGACCACAGCTGTGGCCTATGCGGCACCCACATGCGTTTCACTGTACAATTCTGTAAAATGAGGTCCTTGGCTGCCTGTTCATGTCCCTTCCTGCCCCTTGGGAGCTTTCCTGGAAATAAATTTCTCCCTACTTTTAACCTCTGTTGTTCCTAGGACTCATTCTTTGATTTTTATACAATAAGAACTCAGCGGATCACACGGTTGACAGGTCCGGAGAGTACCATTTCACACTTCATCTCCACTGTCATTTCCTGTAACATGGTGGAGGTAGAAATTTTAAGAGTTGTGACCTGGCACAAGGTAGTCGGATCACAGAGTATCACTCTTGGAAGAGATCAGTGCTCTTCTCCAGTATAAGGCATTCCTGTGAGAGTGTGCTATTATAAGGGAACCTGCTTCCATCCTGAGTCTCTTAGGTTTCTTTTCTTTCCTGCAATCTCTTCCTCTCCCATTTCCTCCTGGTCTGATGCCATCCACCATACTGTGCTGCAGCCAGAAAGCCCTGTCCAGAGGTGAAACAGATGAAACCACCCACCTGGGCACTTGCAGCTTGTGTGACCTTTTTCTTTAGAAAATATCAGCTTTAGTTTTTATTGTTGTTGTTGTTGTTGTTTTGAGACAGGGTCTTGCTTTGTAGTTTAGACTGGCCCTGAGCTCACTATGTAACAGTACTTGTAACTCAGCAATCCTCCTGCCTCTGCCTCCTGAGTGCTGGTATTACAGGTGTGAGCCACTGTGTCTGCCATAGCTTTAATTATTTTGTGATAGTAATACAAAATGGACAAATACAATGAGGGGCATCCATGATTATAGAGACTATTTCAGATTTTTTTGCTTGTCACTGGATTTAGGAGTATGAAACATTAAGAAAAGGGAATTCTCTTTTTGTACCAACTCCCTTGAAATGCTGTGGGAGCAGGAGAAAAGAGTGAAATTGTTTCCATGTTGAAGAAACAAGTGAGAATTACAGCTCACTGGAAACCCTCTCTGGTTGTTGACATATCCCAGAATGTAAGTGTTAGTATGTGTCCACTGGTAGCCATGGGCTTCTCACAGGCTCAGAAGTGAAGTTGGGGCAGAGTCTAAGAGGAAACAGTTGTCATCTAGCATGAAGACATGAGGCAGTGGAGGGTCCTCAGGCACTGACAGATAAATACCCCCTGACTGTTAGGGGTGCTGTTCTCTGTACTGTCAAGAAAGGGTGGAGAAAGAGCATAAATCTACATCTGACTGACTTTCAAAATGGTGGAATTAAACTTTGGATTGGAATGTAGAAGAGAGAACAAAATGTGTGGAGAAACCAGTACAGGAGTCTCCCCACTGGATGAGGAAAAGAAAGTCTCAGGAATCATTAAATTAGATTTTTCTGCTAAGTGTTGAATTAGACACAGAGAATTAAAAATGCAAATTGAGTTATGAATATACAGCAGTGCCTCCCTACATTAGTCTTGTCAATTATCACAACCCTGAAAATGTATGTCTATCACACACAATTCATGATAAACTTGTTATTTGGTGCCATATCACCCAAATACCTGCCCACCATCCAACTCCCTGGTCTGAATGTGGCTGACTGATTATTGAATCTGTTTACAATAACTTAAAGGTCATTAGTGTTCGCATTAGATAGAAAAATAATTGTTAATTAAGCTTATGTTATCTCTGATTCTTTCTGGCAGATTATGTTAATTTTGAGTTGAAAGGTACAGAAAAAAATATTTATTAAAGTATATTCACTGTCTAAACCATCTAAACATCAGCTGTGAAAGGGGTTAACAACTCATTTTGTGTGATTATTAGCTAATATGCATTTAAATTCCTTACCCATTGGGCGTTCTCTAATCTCCATGTAGATTGTCTCCTTTCTAAGGGGATAGAAAAGCACCAAGGGACGGGAGGGAGGTCTGAGTGGTGGGGAGGGGGTGAACCGTTTACCAGCTGCTGCAAGCTTGGTTTTAAAATAGAACTGGATGTGCCAGCGCTGTGTGAGGGACTTTCCAGAACTGAAGGGAGGAAGGAAAATCCAACGACTACATCAGAGATCGCTCTGTAAAAATCCACTTGAGTCACCAAAGTGGAAGGGGTGACCTGAGGTAAACTGCTTTTTCTGGCAGGTCCATTCAGATGAGAATAAGTTGCTCCTTAAGGGACAGCTAGTAGCAACGGAACAAGCTTGGCAAGGAAGGGACAGGCTGCTTGATTTTCAAGGCTTCAGAAAGTTCCCCCAAATTGCCACCTCAACCATTCGCCTAAATCTGAACCCTTCGCTAAGTACAATTTAAGGCGATGTTTAAAATCTTCCTGATCTGAAGCCCTTTGGTCAGCTCATCTAGGTTCAAGGGCACTTCGCCCTACCATTGTGCACTCGGGATTTATCTACCTCCCAGGTCCATTTTCTTCGTCACAATTCCCCTCCCTCGACTGTCTTTGACAGAGTGAGGAGCCTGTACAGTAAGAGGCAAGAATCGCGGGTTCTCCACCCCCACCCCGGAACGGTCACAAAAGGAACTGTCACAAAAGTCTCGCCTCCCGCCCCGGCCTTCCCTCCAGCCTGCAAGAGGGGAAAGTCCAGGGGTCTTTCTGTTCTCAGGGGGAGCCCGGCCCCCCGGGGCCTCCTCGCTGCTCCTCAGTGCGCTGTCTGTGGCCATTGTCCAGCTGAGTGGCCGCGGCTGGGTCTGCGGTACTAGATTAGGCTTCACCCGTTCCTGGGCCGCGGCCGACACCCCGGGAAGCCGCTATCAGCAGCAGCAGCCGGAGGCAGCGCGCTGTCAATCTCTCAGACACCTGTGGCTGGCGCAGCCCGGCCAAGAAATTAATTGCTTCGCCATTTAAAGCCGGTAGACTCAGATGGGAAAGGATTAAGGAAGAGAAGGTTCCGGAGGGGAGGAGGAAGGCGTGCTGCGCTGGAGAACGTCACCAAACCGCGGGCTCATCTAACGTCTGCTGCTCCCAGCGATTGATTTGGTTTTCCAATACAAGAAGGACAGCAGACTTAGAGCTAGAAATGTTTGGGGGGAGCTTTACAAAAAAGGCTTAGGGGCCCTTGCTTCACATGGGGATGTTCAGACGTATTCTAAAGGAAACAGTGGAAATATTTTTTCCTTTTCTATTTTTCTATTCTGTGATTCTAATTTCACATTTAATTTGTTGGTTCTAATTCACTCTCCTTATATTTTATTTGCTATATTTTCAGTACCAGCACCAAGAAGTATGTTTGTTCTCCCTATGGTTTCATGGAACTATTTTTCTATCTGATACTTTTTTTTTTAACTAGAAAAGTAATGGTTCTGATTGCTTTGTGAAAATCATCCCTCACCATGTGATGTTTTGAATAGTAGTTACTTGCATAATAAAGCGTGAATGCTGATCTCTTGACTATATGCAGCAGTTTCCTACAGGATTTTTGAATGCCATAGACCAGACAATTGGAATACAGAAACAAGGGTGGTGGGGGGCCTTCCTAGAGGGTTCCACGTAGCTCTGCCCCACAGCTCTTCTTGGACTTTGTCCAGTGCAGCAACGAAGGTCAGCATTCCCCAGGCCAGTGAGGAAGCAGCATGGTATGGGCGATGCTCCCGCAGCAGTGGGGCATCGTACCCGACTTGCTTTGTTACATTAAATACAGCATCTATTAGTATTTTGCTTTGTTTTCCTTTTAAAATAAATGCATATTTAAGGCTGGCACAGGAAATAACTGCATAATCTACATCCAAATTGAAAAGAAAACCACTGATTTTTCCTCACCAGTAGACATTTAGGACAATTTAATTCAATTAACAATGAACTAATTCAACAAACTTAGCACATGTCAATGGTTAGTGTATGATGGAAATAAAATATACTGCCTTACCCCAAGGTATTTAATTAAAATCTAGCAACCAGAAGAAAAACAAATGCATGAATAAAACAATCCCAAGCACCATGACTTGAGCACTTGGATGGATTTAGTCACTTTGATGCAGTCCAATGTATCCAAGCAATGCTACAAAGTATCATTACTATTGGGTCTTACTAATGAAAACAGGAAGAAGAGGTGAGAGGAGGAAAGCCAAACAGCCTGGTTAGGTTACTCTGAGTTCGGGTCTTTCTACACTTCCCTTGCCTATGTACCACTAAAGTAGTATAAGATTATATGCATATAACTTTTTATCATAAATAGAATGATTTATGAGATATGCAAATGTATTACCATATTTATGAGAGAAAGTGGAGTTCAAAAGTGGAATAAAGATCAATGCTGAGAACAGTCCAAGGGGGAACAGAGCCTACTTTTACACCTACTCACCCTGAGGCGAAGCTACTTTCCTTGTCACGCCACCTATAGTACCATGGGCTTCCCCTTTTTTTGCCCATCACTCTGGAGAGTGTTTTGAGAAACCCCCACTAGGAGCGTAAGTCTCGCGAAGACAGCAACCAGTCAAGTGTCGGTATATGTTTAATCATCCGTTCTTCAGGCTTATGGTCTCTGAGGTTCAATGTTCCACCACATTCTCCACTGCACACCACCAAAAGGAACTGCCCATGTTGTTTACCCTGACTCCCCAGACCTCAACTCTGCATCGACAGTCAGCATTTCTGGTGAATGACTAACTGTTCCTTACAAGGTGACATTTCTAAGAAGTTGTGTTTTCTTGTCATCTTGTACTCACTCAGGATACAGTTCATATCCTGCAGAGGGCAACAGTCTGGAGCTGGAAAAACTGAGAGGGAATTTGGGGATTTCAAATCCTCCGGCAGACTTCTGCATACTAGAATGCTGGCATGTGTACATAGCTGTTACACTTTGTTTGAGAGGGGATAGGACAGACTGATGTGCTAATTTAGTGTGGCTGTGCCCTGGTACAGGATAATATTTAAGTTTACTACACATAAATCTTACAGGCTCAGTGACACAATACTAAAACACTTAGCTGGTATCTTGGTTGGAAAATTTACCATCTTCTCTTCATCTTTAAAATATACAGAGACTAAAATGTGTTATGTACATGTACTAATCCTCCACTGTAATCATTATGTATTGCAAGCATGCTGATAAAAGTAAAAATACAAAAATTTTAGAACAAGTAGCAAATTCCTCCAACCTAGAGTGTTGGAGGCAGGAAGATCACCAGGTTGAGTTCAGCCTGGGCAATTTAGCAAGTTAGCAAGACCTTGTCTCAAAATAAAAAAATTTTAAAACTCTGGGGATTTAACTCAGTGCAAACGCCTCAGGTTCAATATTCAGTGCCAAAAAGTAAAACTAAAATAAAAATGCAGAAGATGAGGCAGGATCACAATGAACCACTCAAGACAGAGCTAGGGCAAAGGGTATCATTGATTACTAACTGTCATCAATATTGTCCTCTTACAATCAAAGACTCAGGGGCCTCTTCCTTTACCAGATTCCAAAGGCCCAGACAGTGGTGACAAACCTATGGCTCATGTGCCATGGCAGACACATTGAGGGCTCTCTGTGGGAACACGAACCAAGTTACCCTAGCCAAGGGCTGAAAACTCACCAGTGTGTGCGCAACAGTGAAGATCACCTTTATTAAGCATCCCAAATGCACACTTCTACCTTCCAACCAAAGCTGTTTGTTTAATTGAAAGCTCTTTCATTGTGTTTTCATTTTAAGAGAAAAGATGTTAGTGTATGAGTTGTATTTTCTACACTAAAGGCTCAGTTTTTGGATTTAATGTAAGTGTTGGCACTTTGCAATAAATAAATGGGTTTGGATTGCAGGTGGGCACTCACCTTTAAAAGGTTTGCCAATACTGGCACGGCACAGAAGACAGCTGTGGAGCCTCTGTGTGGGGCCCTATACCTTTTCCACCTGGTTCCCTTGATAAGTCCTCAAGTTCCCTGAACACATCTTCCATGGCAAAGTGAATTTGCTAACAATCAGATTGAGGCAGCTGACCACACTGTACAAGGAAGAGCAAAAAAAAAATTTTAACTCTATTGCCATAAACTCACTTACCTATGCCATATGTGTCCTCTAGACTTTAGGTGAAAGGGGAATCCTACAGAGCAACCGTATTTAGGCCTTCCCTCTGAATCTAAGCTACTCTTTCTCATTTCATGAGTTGAATTTTTCCTCACTAGAACCCAGGACTGCAGAGTTTGATGCCCCACTTAAAACTCTGGCTCTTCTTTGGTCAACTGTCTAACCTTTCCGTCTGCTTCCTCTCCTGCAAAATAAAGTAATTAACTGTATCCACCTCAGTGAGTCACTGTGAAGATTAATGTTTGTAAAATGTTAACACCATGAGCAATACCAATAAATGTTCATGTTATTTTATACATATTGTATGTTTCTATTTGCCCTGCCCCCACCTTAAAATATTTCTAAATTTCCTTGAAGTGTGGTTGATCACTTTTTGTGATGGGTTATAACTCATGTGCATGTGTATGATCTCTCACAGGAAGTTAAAATATTCCAACATCTGAAGCCTGTGGCTGTTAGCTAGAAAAGTCACTATCTTTCTACAAAACAGTACATAAAAGACATCTGACTTTTGGTGGCAGAAGTAATGCTTCCTTTAGAATTAACTCTCCGTCCTTTAGAGTTAACTCTAAAAGATGTTTTATGATGTCTGAAGTGGAAATTATCTATCAGAGCTGATAAAAGTGCATTACTCATGGAGATGGCCTTCTTTAGAGAGTATGTTATTTACTGTAACTGTCACCTGGGCTCACTTGCTGGGTCACTGGGGACATGCTGTGACTGGATACATATGTGAAATAGAGCAAATGAGACATTTTGTGCTGAGGAACAGTGTGTTGGAATGGAACAAGAGAGGCCCCCAAGGCAGGAGACCAGAATCTTTATCTCAATGCTGTGAACTTGTCAAAACTTGTATATCCCTGGGCTCTGCATCTCCAGCTGGCTTCCTCACCTGTGAAAGAAGGTGATTAGATGAGACAGGTGCTGGGATGTCTCTAGGTATATATGCACTTCCACGGTTAATATTCTGACCATCAGAGTACTTTGATTTCATGACACTAGAAAGACAGAACAACCTGATTATTTTATTGTTTGATAATGAACTCATGGCTCTCTCTCTCTCTCTCTCTCTCTCTCTCTCTCTCTCTCTCTCTCTCTCTCTCTCTCCC
>PVIC010056174.1:0-11024 GCA_004025085.1 Thryonomys swinderianus
AAGCGTAAGGACCTGAGTTCGATCCCCGGTTACCACATATAATGCTGGGCGTGGTGGCTCACGCCTGTAATCCCAGCACTCGGGAGGCAGAGACAGGAGGATTGCTGAGTTCGCGGCTGCTTGCCTGGGCACCATAGTGAGCTCAGGGCCAGCCTGAACTACAAAGCAAGACCCTGTCTCCAAAAAGCAAAAAAAAAAAAAAAAAAAACATAAGAAAGTGGGTTTGGTAATTGAATAAAACATTACAAATCATGTAATAATTTAGAGACATTTTACACCTGATAAATATTTTTATATTCTAAATTTTATGGTGTAATTACATTTCATATCTCTCAAATAAAGAACTAAATCAAGAAGCACAATAGAAACCAGCATCACAAGTTTAATATATTTTAAAATATAGAAATACATTTCAACAGCATATTTAAACAGTGTATTTAAAGAATAATATTATAGATTTCTATCTCTTATTCTCACAATAGGACACTATTAATTGAAAATATATTACTTACTGTACCCTCAATATAGTTAGTGTCATATTTTATATAAGATAAACTGTATTTAAAATAATATTGTAACATACCTGAATTACAAACAAAGCATAATGATTTTGATCAATAGCTGATTAAATTTTGATTGAAAGAGCCAAAAGAGCAATTATTAAATTGTAATTTCTGGATATTTTAGATGAATGGTAATTAATTTAAATAATGGAATCACCAAAAGTAGTAAGTGATTAACTTAAAGGTCATTCTTCAAAAAGTTAGTGCATGTTCAAGAAGACCTCTGAAGGGATTTCAGCAGAGAGCAAAAAATAAATTAATTTGGGAGGGAAGAATACTTATGTACGTAAACACAAGAGACACTTCCCAATTGGAATTACTTGTGCTTGAGAGAGGCTTACAAAATCCCTTCACAAAAACAAGGTTTTCATTGAGCTCACTCTCACAGATAGGAGAAATGGATCTCAGTTGCTCTTTTCCATGGCATTTCTGTCAAAGACATTCTGGGATTCTTGGTAATTTCCTTCAGTTCAATTTCTATACTTTTACCCCAAACAAAATCCCTCACATCCCGTGAATCGGCAAACTCAGTTAAAAAGAGCGCAAAGAGACTGTCTCCCCTCTATCTCTGACACATTTGACACATGCAGTGACTGTGTGGAACAGAAGTGATGCATATAAATTCTTCTTTATTTTGGGTGAAGTTTTTGAATCCAAAAAATAAATTTGCAGCTGTAGTGTTCTAGGTAATAGACATGCATGATTTATTTGAGGTAAGAAGGTTGTACTACAATTTTTTAGTGTTAACTTGGAAAGTTATGGATGTGGGCTCAAGCCTGCCTCCATAGAATTCTTGAAGCTCTGTGTGCTGGGTAAAAGTCCTAGCCCATTGCCAAGGAGAGATGAGCTCCTACAGTTACACAAACTCTCCTCAAGCAGTTTTAACAATTCTATGCAATCTTTCAGCTTCTATGTCCTGCCTACCACTTATTTATTCAAATCTAGTTCAGCATTTTACTTTATCCAATAAAGTAGAAACTCTGAAAGAAAAATTCCGTTCATCCAAGCATTTTTTTGTTTGGGTTATTTTTTTTCAAGTTTTATTTCTAAATAAATATCCTATCATAGTTTTTGTTGGCACGGTATAACCAAATATATTCAATTTCCTTCAACAATACTAAAAACTCAAAGGAGCTCTGTTTAATCTCAGAAAATTATGCAGAAATTGTACTGGAAAATGTTGAAACAGAATAAAAGTGGATTTAGTACATCCCATTGAAACTGAGACTGAGTGATCTATTATATAACAGTGAACTAAAATATATTTTATTGATAAGGCATCTGTAAAGGAGGATATATACTTTTAAATAAATAAAAATGACTATATACAGTATTGTATCATACATATGAAGATGAAATGATTCAGATTAATTTAGAAAATTCTCCTTTGTCTTCCTCTTTATTGCAGTCATAAACCTTAACGTGAGTCTTTTTGTTATCATCATAATTGTTTCATATCAGTGGCAGCCACACGAGCGCACAACCATATTTCTATATTTTTTCAAAATGACATTGGAGCTGTCATCAAAGTACAGAACAGAGATAGCATTTAATTTGGTTGGAGCACAGCAAGGCTTTGGTACATGGTCAGGAAACATCAGATGAACCTAGGAAAGAAAAAACATCTTTTTAAGAAACAGGGTATGCAAAGATTTTGTTTTTGTCTATAAAACAAATGTGCTTCTTTTGTTTTACATACCACCGGGGAGACCTTTAAATTGTCTATCGTACTCCTGCTCATGACCCAGGGAGAGTTGGTACTGGTGAGAAGGGTGTGATCCTAAGCAATGATGCTAATAATCAAATGACTAGTTCTGATTACATGTCAGGGGCTCAAAAAGTTGTCCATCAAATAAAGAAACATCTCTATGGGTCCTTCAATGGAAATCTTCCTAGGGAATAAACATAGTTAACTAGCCAAGTTGCTTTTTGTTGAAATGACTATTTTTATCTTCCTGGTGAGAATCACAGAAGTGATCATTGCAAGTCAAAAAGACAGTAGGACGGTAGAAAGATTCAGACCTATGGATTATTTTTAAAGGATAATTAAATGACAAATTATCAATGTCACGCTAGTTTTGAATTTCCTGGTGAATGAAGAAGAACAATCACAATGAAATAAAATGCAATCAAATCTAGTGCTCATTTTAAGAAAAAAAAAATGGTTCCAACTTTTCTCCAAAGTGTGTTTGTTTGTTTGTTTGATTGCCAGATTGGTGGAAGTTTAGTATCACTTTACATTCTCTCTGCCTTGCTCACTCCCTAGACAAGTTACCAAAAGGAAGTAAAATTAATTCAGAAGACCAGGCTCCATAAATTGAATGTCCATCCTCCCAACCACCTAAAAGGTGGTCATACATAAAAGTGCAATGCTCACATGGACTGTTGGTGCATACACTGATCAGACTGGCAGTCCGCCTGTGAGCCCCAGGGACTTGGCGAGGAGCCAGGCTCTCCCCCTTTCCCAGCCACCTCCTCCAGCCCTTCCCCCAGAGGAGTTTATGGGAAATCCCACTGATAAGTCTTGAGGGAACTACAAAAGCAAATACAGCCTCTTAGTGTTTTTGGCTGCAGTGTCCTGACTGAAATGATATAGGAGCCCTGCGTGCGGACAAAAAACAGCAGGAAAAGAAGGCAATCTAACATGAGCTCAAAGTTTCCTGAGACCCCACAAAACTAAAGACTGAATAATTTCTACACATTTCAAATGCAGCTTGCGTTCCTCATCAGCCTTGTCTTCCGTGACCCGCACAGCATGATGGATGAGCCCTACGTTCCAATGGCCTTCACAGCCCCACGATAGTCTCTCTGAGAAAGTAGCTTGACCTTGAATGATGTCTCAGATACGAGTCACAAACACGCTTTGCCTTAGCAACACACATGCCTATCTTCTTGTTTCCTGTCCTTCGCAGAACAAAGCTAGAGCATGTACCGCACCGGGGAAAAACATCAGACTCCCCGTGTACGCTGGAGTTTTGTAGTGACTTATGTCCTGTATCCCAAGGTAGCAATGCAGTGCAAGGTTCTCTTCCAAGTTCACGTCAGACTTTTCTAAATGTTTGTGTTTCAGTGCTCCCTTGTAGCCTACAGCCCTAAGGGTGGATAGTATGTAATCATCTATTTGTAAGAAACAAAGGAAAAATAGCAGAAAGGGGGATATCTGACAAAGGATTTTTGCCAGTGAGTAAGCATTGTTTTTACCCTGGGGGCACCTTTGACACCGGAGATGTCGATCTATGGAAGTGATATTCTGCTTTCTTAGTCACTGGAACAAAAAGAGACAAAGTATTTTCTGAGAAGTTAAGTGGCACTACTATATGAGCAAGTCAGAGCTGTTCCTCTGTGGCCATTATGTCTGCCCTCAAGAAGATGAGAGGGTGGCACCCCTGTCCACGCTTGTCCCTTCCCCTTCACTGTCTATTTACTAGCCACTTTTCCCAGAATGCTCTCTGGCATGGAGAACTGTTTATATTTATAGGCAGCAAAGGCAAAGGCGTCAGGCTGTAAAATCCACCTACAAATTTCTATCTTGGTGCTAAATCAGGTCAGGGTACAAATGACTACCCGTATTTGTTTTATCTTTCTGTTTTTCTTGGTGTCAAAGTTATTTCCAAAACTTTTGATAAAAAAGATATGTTCTAAATGTCATATTGTATTTTATGCTCATTTATTCTATAGAACCTTATGCTTTCTTAATAAAGATTACAGAAAAACAACACTCATGTGTGTATGTATAATATGTCAAATTAATTTAAAATTTAAGAGATGGGGCCAGGGATTTAGCTCAAGTGGTACCACACCTACCTTGGAAGCACGAGGGCCCGAGTTTGCTCCCTAGTACCCCCCCAAAAAAATTAAGAGATGGAAGGAGGATCCTATCTCCTTCCAAATGAAGTGATCCTCCTTCCATTTCATTTTAATTTATTTAAAATTAATTTGGGAGATAAAGCAACCTTCTGTTAAAAAAAAAATCTCACAAATTCTGAGTATTATAACTACTTGGATAAGGAAGTCATAAAAAAAAACCTCTCCCAAAGATAGTTTCTTCTAATACCTCCTGCTCCCTTACTGCCATTCACCAAGCCACTACACTTCCATCCTTAAGTTTTCTTTCTAAAATAATGTACTACCTCCTTTTCCTCCTCAACACATGAAGATGAAATGTTCCTAGGGACCCAAGTTGGAAAAAGATGTCACATGGTCTTATGTACCTTCGAAGAGCCTCTTACTTCATCTCTCTGGGAACTGCCCCTCTTCCACACCCTAAAATACACCAGACTCTCAATGGTTCTTTTTTTTTAATCTCCTTTAGATCCAAAACAATCAGAGACCATGAAATCAACACACTACTATCTCATTCACAAATGAGACTTAACCAGTTCTTAACCCCTGGGAGAAGAGAAAAGGAAAGATCATTTCTGCCATGTTAAAGATCACAGGGGAGAGAGAGAAAGAGAGAGAGAGAGAGAGAGAGAGAGAGAGAGAGAGAGAGAGAGAGAGAGAGAGAGAGAGAACAGAGAGGAGAAAAAGAGAAAATGAAGGTAGAGAATCAATCAATACATAGAAAATTGGTCTCCTACTTATATACTATGTTAAACAACTTTTATAATGCAAAAGTATGTTGTAAAACTTTCTTGATGAGAGTAAAAGCCCTCAGATGAAATTTGGTACAGATATTAGTCATTTTTTTTCACAGTGATACCTAATGTATCACAAAATTAAAAATAGCCCATAGGAATCTGCCTGGCTGACCGCCCTGAGCAGTGAGATCGTAATCACTCCCATTTCCCTAGCTGAATCCTTCCCCATTCTGGACTCAGGATTGCTCTTGCAGTCAACTTGACTATATCCACCTCACCTTGACTATAAAAAGTAACAGGTAGGGCCAGGGATTTAGCTCAGTGGTTAGAAACTCAAGGTCCCAAGTTCAACCTCTGGTACCCAAAAGAAAAAAAAAAAAAAAAGTACTGAGTAGGTTGAGAAGAAAAGATACACACTGATAATCAGAAACAGATGCTTCTTTGTAAAACAGCATTATATGGTGCTTGTATTACAACCTATTTTGAAACCTCCAGAAACAAAACATACCAGAGTCTGCACAATGGCATGATTGGTGGCATTCATATGGGCATTAAGGGGAAAAGAGCATTCGCCATCACAATAAAATGCAGCGTATCCTTCTGGTGCTATAATCCAGTCCTGAAATGCACACAAACACAAAAATATGTCATTTAAATGAAAATGAAAACCATTCTTAAGGAATACTCGAATATATCTCACCTGAATAAGTTTCCCATGCTGCAATAATTATTCAAATAGGATGGCTCCCTTACATTCTGTAATATTTGGTCAAAGTTTACAACAACATAACTGTTTTCACAAGAACTGCCTTCTCTAATTTCTCTCAAGAGGTTGCTATATAAGATATTTGTAGTATGCATTAATGCATGTTTGTATTCCTGGATTCAACCATATTCATGGAATACCATTCTATGTGTTATGCACACAGGAAAGCATGAACTCTGGAAGATTCAGGTGTTCCAGAAAAGGCAAGAAGCGGAAATTTAATTGAGATAATTCTCATTACTTAATAACTCATTGTCGATTTTAGAAGTCTGACAGTCTCCCACATCTTTAACATTTGTTCAACGTGCTGCTTTTCTTTTTATTTGTCTATTATTATAGTCTCTGTAGAAGAAATGGAGAAAATTGTACAGGAAAAATTGTAGGAAGCTGAAAATTTGTTACATGTGTGATTGCCTTGGCTTTCCCCCCAGAGAAATAAACTTTGTATAAAGATAAGAATTACTGGGCTGGGCATTTAGCTCAAGTGGTACTGTGCAAAGCTTGGACATGCAAGTGCCTGAGTTCAATCCCCAGTACTGGGGAAAAAAAGAAAAAAGAAAAAACAAAGAATTACTGTGTAATCTTCTGTGTGTTGAAAATGTATTAAAAATTTTAAGGATATATATATATATATATATATATATATATATATATATACTTCGTTATTATTTCTCAGTGTGATAGCTCATATACTGAACATCCATTGTAATGGAAAACTAGAAGAAATCTGAAAACTTCCCTTTAAATTATCTTCATATACAGCCATTAAAAACTGTTTTTGATTAAGTACTCTTGCTCACCTTATTTGTGAGATATCTACAATTTTTAAGTGAGAAAAAAATATTGGTTTTGTACATTTATCTTATGATTGAAACATCAGTGTTGACCTTTTGTTTTTTTTAATAGAAAAAAGTCCCTTAAGGCACTAATGGACTTGCTTGCTTGTATAAAATTGAAAAAAAAAACCCTTATATTTGCAATAAAATTTAAAATGTATAATATTTAAACAACAGCAGAGCACATTTTTATTTCATCTCTTAGATGACACAGTTTTATTCTTCAGAGAGCTTTTCTGTCTGAAAGTTTACTGTAATAAGAAATGAAAATGATGAGGATAAGCCACATCCTGACAGCCATTTAGAAATGGACTGTTTTACGGGAAAAGCTATAAGAAAGATGATGACATAGAAAGGATTCATGACGGAGCACAAGAGCAGCACCTGGTATGACTGCAAATTCTTACCTGCCAGCCCAGATCCCGGAAACTCACGTATAGTTCATGCTTTTTGCAGGCTTGTTTTTGTTCACTTGTATTATAATCTGAAGATTTAAAAAACATCATAATTTAAACAAAGGACAGCAGGTCAGACATGTAATATTTGTTTAATGATATCTGAGAAGGTTGTTCTAAAGAGTTATAGTTGAAGACATGAAACATGCATTTGCATCTTAATGCTAGGGCCAGATACTCCCTGTGAATTTCAATCTTATCACCCTGTGGTGAGTTTCTTCTGTGAAGTGCAGACAGGGCCATTTGCTTTGTGAAGTTCTGCCAAGGGCCCTAGTACCACGGTGGTCAGGGTACAGCATGGTGTCTGCCATTCATCAAGTACTAGATGACCCATCTATGTTCATTCATTAATTCAGTGTACTCCATGTTTCTTAATATATCCATTATACTGAATAGTCATAAATATTTCTAATCACCTTCTGTGAAGCACGTGTTTGGTTCTGTCTTAGTCATTTCTATTTGAATAAACATTACAAACTCAAGATACCTCAAGCTGAGCTTCTGACCATCCCTCAAAACCCTTTCCACCTCTAACTTTCCCCATCCTTGGTTCATACCAATTGCTTAAGCAAGAGACGAAGAATAAAACCAAAATTTTCCTTCTACTCCCCCACCAATCTGTCAAGACAGCTCACATAAATTTTCAAACAGACCCAACACCTGCCCACTTGCACCACCTCTGCCTTTGCTCCTGGCCCAGACACCCTCATCCATAGCTTAGTGGTTCTGGCATCTGCCTGGCATCTCAAGGTCCCAAGTTTACTCCCCAATACCCTATATCACAATGCTGGGCATGGTGGTTCATGCCTATAATCCCAGCACTCAGGAGTCAGAGGCAGGAAAGTTGTTGTGAGTTCAAGGCTAGCCTGGGCTACTTAGTGAGTTCAGGGCCAGCCTGAAATACAAATTGAGACCCTGTCTCGATAAATAAAAATTCATTACTTAAACAGAACAGTAAAGAACATTTTTATACCTTTTTTCCCTCTGAATTTGTTCTTACTTCATGCAAATAACGTTCTAAAATTCAACCCACTTTATTTCCAACATGAACTAGGAAGGAGAAAACTATTTCAAAGAATGAGTTAAGGCATCACCTTTCAATCTAACTGTTCAATCTGTCATTAAAATGTGGATGGATGTATCACAGCCTGAAGGGTCCATCTTACAAGGCTTTGTCACTCGCTATTCAGTTGCTTCAAATAAATTTGTCTAATGTCACTGTAGAAAGCAACAGGGTTTTTCCTACTTCTGCATCAGTCATTCCTACTGTTCAGTAAAAGCAAATGAAAAGTGATAATGAAAAATAGAAGAATTAGAGGAGACTTATTACTCTTGTTCTTTAATAAAACCTCCTCAGTAATCTCAGTACAAAGTATCAATTTAGTACAAAGCACCAACTTTACTCAGGTGATGGACAAGCATAATTTAACACTGAACATTAGAGGCATAAGTATCACAAAGTACATATGTGGTTATCTGAATTCCATGCTTATTTTTTAAAAAAGAAAATAAAACTTAAAGGCCCACATATATCTGTTCCATCAGCAGAGCTGGCATGCTTGCTAAGTGATATATAACATAACATCACCTCAGGTAGGAAGCAATGAAATTTATGACAGAATCTGCATCCAAAAGACTGGTTTCATAGAATTTTAGGACTATGTGCTTCCTCCATCAGAAATAAAAACTAATGGGTGCTGAGTGAAGCCAATGCTGTGCCCTAACAGCAAAGACTGAAATTAGGTTTCCTACGAACTGTTGGCAGAAAAACCTCTAGGGGGAGGGTAAGATGATTAGACCAATATCTTCAAAAATATTGAGTATCAGCTCCCAGGAGATTAAAATGAAGTGGATGTAATTCTACTGTCGAAGAACCATCCCAGAAATGACTCAAAAGTTCTGGTGCCACAGCCAACAGGAGAGAAAGTTGCTAACATGCCTCAAGCATTCCGTGGCTGCTATGAATACAGCACTTCCCAGTTTTGTCTTGTAACACTGGGAAAATGATTTGGAAGTGTTTTGAAAGATCTCTAAATTACTATAATACTTAGGCTAGACTCAACCTTAGGGTCCTCTTGAATCAACTTTCAAGAGTTCTAGAATTAAGATGTGTCATGTATTAGCACAAAGTCTCAATGTTGATTGTGGTCGTAATACATATATAAAATGTACCAATAAAATCAAATGATTTTCAGGATTTAAAAAAAAGAAAAGTTTTTTTTTAAAGTGCTATTCTGCCATAAAGTATAAGTTTGAGTCATTTATACTCAGATGGATGTACCTTCAGGACATACTCATAAGTGAAATAAATAGGTCACAGATCTGTAAATATTATATCTTTTCTCTGGTATGAGAAAATGAAGATGAGCTCTAGGATATATGGTATATATTGTAAAATAGAAAATATTCAAAGGGAAATGGGGTGTAGGGTTAAGTAAGAAGGGGAAGAAAAAATATGATGCTAATAAAAGAGGGGAAACAAAACATGTATATAGGAGGCGGAAAGTTGTAGGGTCAGTAGGGGAATGGGAAAAATGAGAATTAAATTGTGGCATATACTGGTACAAATTCTCAATATTGTGGTGATCATGATGTGCATATATAATGTACCATTAAAGATTCAAATTTTAAAAAAGAATGCTACAATTCCAAATATTTGCCACCATGCCTAGCCAGTTTAGTTTAATTTAAATCTATCACTGTACCTTAGGAAAAGTTATGAAATGGAACAGGGATTTAGCTCAGTGGTTCCAGCATCTGCCTTACAACTACAAGGTCCTGAATTCCCAGTAACCACACACCACAGTGCCGGGCACGGTACCCCAAACCTATAATCTCAGCATTCAGGAAGCAGAGGGAGGAGTATTGGTGTGAGTTTAAGGCTAGCCTGGGCCATATAGTGAGCTCAGGGCCAGCCTGAACTACAAAGTGAGACTCTGTCTCAAAAGAAAAGAAAAGAAGAAAAGAAAAGAAAAGAAAAGAAAAGAAAAGAAAAGAAAAGAAAAGAAAAGAAAAGAGAGAGAAAGTTAGTTTCCAGCACTATATTGAACAAGAATGGTGACAGCAAGCACTCTTGTCTCATTCCTGATCTTGGTGTAAAAGGTTTCAGTTTTTGACCATTTACTATGATGCTGGCTGATGGTTTCTCATAAATAGCTTGTATTAGATTGAGATAAAGTACATCCTTTCCAATTCTCTGTCAGATTTTAATCATGAATAGGTGTTAGATTTGTATTATACTAAAATAACAATGGATTAGAGACTTAAATGTTAAAACAGAACCAATAAAACTGCTGCAAACAGGTTAGGTAAAACTCCTGGAGACATTGGTTTAGACAGTGACTTTATGAACAAAACTTCTATAGCATGACAACTAGCAGAATGAACAAATGGCATCTCGTCCTACTAAAAACTTTTGAACAGCAAAAAAAAAAAAAAAAAAAAAAAACACTGGCACTGCTAAAAGACAACCAACAACATAGGCAAAATATCTTTACTAGCTGTTTGTCAGACAAAGGGCTACTGTCTAGAATATATAAAGAACTTAAACAAATCGGTCCTATCAAGTCTAAAGACCCAATTCCAAAATGGGCATCTGAAATGAACAGACAGTTCTGAGAGGCAAAAGTAAAAGCAGCTGAGAAGCATATGAAGAAATGCACAAAATCAACAAAATCACTCATCATTCAAGAGATGCAGATGAAAACAACACTGGGATTTCATCTCATGCCACAAAGAATGGCTGCTATTGTGAAATCAACCAGCAATAAATGCTGGCGAGACTGTGGGGAGAAAAGAACCCTTCTCCACTATTTGTGGGATTG
>PVIC010056175.1:0-11023 GCA_004025085.1 Thryonomys swinderianus
ACTGTTTAATAAGAAAATGTGTACATGGAGGGGGGGGAGAGAAAGAGGGAGAGAGGGAGAGAGAGAGAGAGAGAGAGAGAGAGAGAGAGAGAGGGAGAGAGAGGGAGAGAGAGGGAGAGAGGGAGAGAGGGAGAGAGAGACCATGTTGAGCCCAAATAATGTAATATGAGAAATAAGAATCATTTTAGGAGTCCAGTTATAAATAGGAATAGGTTAATAACAAGACACCACTAATCTAGACAAATAATGGTGTAATCCTCAGCCTTTCTTTCCTGTATAACCCTTGATTTTTATCTTCTTATCTATCTACCTTATCACCCTTTCTGAATGTAATTGAACATGTATTCATTATTAGTTTTTTAGAAAGGAGAATCATTGCATCAGCAAAAATACCAAAATATTCTTTTTTTGCAAATGACCAAGGAAAGCTAACTTATTCACAGCTAACCTTCACTGAAAAATTATGTTTTGTTTATTTACTTCCTTTCATTTCAAGTGGACTAATTTGTTAATTTTTCTGATGCACTTTATTTTTTAGAGCAGTGTTAAAATTGATGGCAGCCCAGAGACTTCTGCGATTTGTTGTCTCCTATTATCCACGTCTTATGTTACTATAGTACATTTGTTAATATTAATGAATGGATGTTTGTGCATCACTATTAAGTGATATCAGTAATTTATTGAAGTTTTCTTCTAGTTTTTATCTAATGTTCTTAATCTGCTCCAAGATGACCTCCAGAATACCATGTTACATTTAATTAATGTCTCTTTAGGCTTTCCTTGGTGGTGACAGTCTATGACATTTCTTGGTTTTGGTGATGTTGACAGTATTGAGGAGCACTAGTCAGACATTCTGTGGGATCCTCATTATTGGAATTGAACTATTGTTTTTCTCAAGTGAGACTGACATTAGGGTCATCTGAAGGGAGGCGACAGAGGGAAAGTGCCATTTTCAGTCATCACACCTGATGACACAGGTGCACATGACACACCAATGTCGATGCTGACTTGGACTGGTTGGCTAAGGTAGTGTTTCTCAGGTGTCCCCAGTACAAAGCTAATGCTTTCACTCATTGCTTTTAACAAGGAGTAAAGCACCAATAAAATAGATTTTTCCATTATAGCAATGCAATTTTGTTACTTGACGTATACACCTGTCTTTTAAGAAGATGCAAATAATAAGAGATGATCACCGAGATCGTTCCTGTACTAGTGCTCCTGTTCTGGTACCATTTCCTGATGATTCTTTTCCTTTTTATTATTTTCTGACATGAATAAAGAAGCTCATAGTACCTGTCAAGTTATTTTATGTTCTAAGAATATTTGGACACTGGAGCTTTAACTCATTTAGTTGATTTAGATAGAATTTTGAATTATCCATAAAATCTGACATGCCCAGATTTTTAAAAATTCATGACACTAAACCTTCTGTCAAATTATTGCATTATTTGCATTACTGCATAACAACATGGAAATGTATTAACTTTATATAAGTGCTTCTAACTTTGTAGTAGTACATTTTGTGGGTGATTTTATTGACAAAAAAGGAGAAAAATCCTGTTAAGACAGAGAATGTGCATTGTCTACTATGAGAAAGGAAGGGTTTTATATGTTGAATAGTCTGATTGAAAATTAGAAAATTTTACAAAAGTTCTCTGGGTCACAAACTAATCACATGAAAAATAGTAGCGATTATAATTTTTTAAAGAATAAAACTGATACAAAGTTTCTGAAATTGGGCCAGAAGTTTTGAGTAAAGCTCTTAATAAATCATGGTATTAAATAGTAAAGTTTATTACTTTTTCATAGTAATTTTACAGTGAATTTCAGTCTTATATTTTAGTCTATGACAGCAGAATTCTTAGCAATAAATCTTTTATTTCTTTGGAGGAAATAACCTCCACTGCATTTAGAAATGTATGAAAGACAGAATGAAATAATTATATTTATTTTAAAAGTCTGCAGTGTGAAGTTTTTAGCCTGGATCTACTGATAGATTGATAAAAACATCCAGAATAAAAATAAGCAATGAAAGTCTAAAATAATAAAAAAAAATCTTGAGTTGGTTGGTAAATGATAGTTAATAAATTTCTCCATTTTATTTTACATTAATAACAATATAGTCATCACAGTGATAATAATGTATAATAATTAAATTGCCCCAGTGGAGTAAAAGCTCAGCTGAGCTGCTGATTTAGTTCTTTAATATGCACCAGTCGAGTTAGCGACATGTTCGTCTACGTCATAGACTTGTGTGCGGAAGTAAAGCTGCCAGGGCTCGGCAGGCCCTACCTGCAGCTACCAAATCTAGAAAAGTGCCAAGGAATGAGTGTCGACTGAATGGAACCCCTGTCAAATTTATGATTCCGGCTACTTCCACTGACGGTGATTCAGTTATGGCCAGTGATGCCCCAGGCTCCCTTATACTGAAGAAAATTTAATATTGGAAGAAAACATGAAGAAATAAGGACATTACATTATAAATAGAAGATAATGAAGTTAGACAAAATTATATATATATATATATATATGGATATATAATTATATATAGTAGAATATATATATGGAAAGGAAGACAAAGGCCATATGTATGTGTGTGTGTGTATGGATTGCTGAGTTTGAGGCTTGCCTGGGCTACATAGTAAGCTCAGGGCCAGCCTGAACTACAAAGCCAGACCCTGTCTCAAATATGTAAATATATAAATAAAAATAAATAAATAAATATTGAGAACTAAACAGGAAAACTCCAGTAGTTTTACAGTTCCCAAAGCACAAAACAATGTGGTTGAAAGTATTCTAGGTTGCAGAAATATGGTGCTTATCTCAAAATTTTCACCCCTATGTCAGGTGTCATGTGTTAGACGTACAAATTTTTAGTGTGTCCACTTATTGGATTTTTACAAAGTTCTAGTCTCAGTAATAGGACCTCAATAATCCTTTAGTTCTACGTAGCATTTAGCATATGTAATTAAGTGAATTATATAAATTGCATCTTTAATTCCTGTCAAAAGCCTAAGACATTGTTCTATTAATTAATAAACTGAGGTTGAGAACCCTAAAGGATTCTTGAGCACCAGCTGGCACGGATGTGCTGAACTGAGGAGGGTAGGCAGAACACTGGACTGTTTTATCCAAATGCAAGGTTAGCTAGTTTTCTTGTTTTCTTTAAAAAAAGTTGTGTAATAAAAGAAGGTCTTGTAACTTGGATAGTGTTCCCTGTGAAGGATATGTTGAAGTCCTGATCTGTACCTCTGAATATGACCATGTTTGGAGAGAGGGTGTCAGCCAGGGTAACATGCAGTTATTGTAGAACAGTGCACGTCTGAAATCCAATGTGGTGTCCTTGGAGGAGGCCATTTGAAGAAACAGGCAGGTGAGAAGAAAGCAAAGTTTGGAATGGCACATCAAAAAGCCTAGGAAATCTCAGAGATTGCTGGCAACCATCAGAGGGAAAGCCGCAGGCGTTTCCTCTTAGTTGCTCAGAAGCACCTCTCTTGTTGACAGCCTTAGTTACGGGCTTCAGGCTTCTCCTGTTCTCAGGGATTAAATTTCTATTTTAAGCTGCCCTGTTTGTGGTACTTGGGCTACTGCAGCTCTCAGGGACCAGTGGAGATTTTCATTAAATTTTATCATTTTTAACTTATTAGAACACATGAAAGGGCCAGTTTGTGAGTGAGAAAACAGAATGCTTTCAGGTTACTTGGTTTCACTTTCTTCCAGATCTCCGCTTTGATGGTGGAACATGGAAAAAGATTATTTTTTGTTTGTTATTAAGAATTCTTAATTTTAATAAATAGTACATATAGAGAAGTAAAGACTTCTAAGAGCTTGATACAGTGATGCTTGAAGACATAACACTTGAACAATATTTTTGTTTTGAGTTTCTTTCAGTTAAAGACAAATCATAGACATATGAAGAGTTACCCATGACAGCTATATGCAAAAGTTAGGCCAGAGCATCACACAGTACAGAGCGAGGCCCAGATAACTGGCCCGGCCAATGGCCAGGCGACACGGCACCCTCCTGCACATGCCCCTCTGTGCTAACCGGTGCTCAAGGTTCCTTCCTCTGAGAAGCTGAAGGAACACTGAGCTCACCACATCCAATGTCATTTATACAGACTCAGTCCTCTCACTGGTCCAGTAAACCTGATGTCCTGTTTTTGAGAACCATAGAAGCCACCGTGAATGATTTTATGAACACTTCACTGAATATGGTAATTTTTATGCTACACTTTTAATTCTAAAACATTGGGTGGTGCATGGAAAATGTGCTGTACTAAGTACCAAAACAGATCAATCGGAAGGACACTCTCTGCCTACAGCATCTTTTCAGGTCTGAATGTTAAACTAGGTAATGAACTGAAGATATTTCAAAGGACAGATATTCAGCACCTCAAGACACACACACACACACACACACACACACTCATGCACATGCAAATACATATCTTGATGCTGCATAATGCCTATTCTCCAAGGTGATAAAATGTTGTATTACTGTTCTACTGACTGTGTCTGTTTTGAATTTAATGTTCCCTCTGTCCTTCCCTTTATCACATTCATCAAAGCTATCATATGTACCAAATCAAATGTATCAAATTTAGCAGATCTGCTAAAAGTGTAAACATCTCCTTGAGTTAAGGTCAACATCGTCAGTTTAAGATTCTCTTAGAAGACGCAGTGCAATATTAGGAGTAGTACTACCCTTAGTACCATGTCTGCAGTGGGACAATCTTAACAGACCTCAAAACTTGGTCCACTGACCAGTAGTCAGGTGCAGATAGCAGAGACACAGACACTGGAGGCTTGAAAGCTGGTGAGCCTAACTCTGTTAAGCCCAAAATGTGGTCAGCCCATTATTGGGAATACCTTGGAAATCAATTTGTGTGTTGAAAGAGCATGTGGCCAGAAAAATGCAGACATTTCATCTGAGTACTGGATATATTTTAATCACATAGAGTGCAGTCTTACTATCAAGAAGAATTTAAGTTATAATGTCAGATTGAAAGAGTTGTCTCTGGAGTCTCTAGATAAGAGAGCATCTGGATTTGTTCAAAAAGCCAACTTCCCTACTCACCCTTGGTAACTTGAGTGGCCTCATTTATCAGTTGAAAGGCCCATGAACCGAGCTGAGCTTTCCCTTAGGAGAAAGAAACCCTGCCGTGTGGATCACAGTGTGAGTACCACCGGGAAGGGTCCAGTTGCTCCCCTGCTTTGCAGTTTTTGGATTCTTGAGCCTCATAGTTGTATAAGCCTGTCCTCTGGAATCGCATCCTTTCTCTCTCATTCTCTTCTTCTATTTCTTTCTACCCCCCTTCTCCTTCTTTCTCATTAGAACCATAATTGACTGATATAAGTACATTTTCAAATGCTTCTTCGGTGTGGAACTTTTTTCTCTAAGTTTCTGCATGCCAATAGTACAGTCTACTGTATAACAAGCCAAATACTAGTCTTACAAAATGTAGTGTGAAATCTTAGCATGAGTATTGATCAGCTTTTTGTCACGGTAACAAAATACTTGAGGAAAACAGCTCAGAAGAATAAATAGTAATTTTGATTCCTAGTTCAGAGGATTTAGTCCACAGTCACCTATTTTGGAGGCAGAAGCATCATGGGGGAAAGGCATGGCAGAGGGAAGCCACTCACTTTCTGACAGAAAGCGGATGGCAGGGGAAGGTCCTGAGGAGCAAGGGCCAGGACCAGACAGAGTCCCAGGGTCTCGTCCCCCCTTACCAGGCATGCCCAGCGTGTGCTTTACTAATCACAGTATCAAGCCAATCAAGGTGACATTAAGATTAACTATAACAATTAGTCTCAGAATTTAAACAGGAAAAGGAAAAACTCTTTCACTCAGGGCAATGTCAATTTAATGCTCAGCAGCAGCCTGTCTGTACCTGTCGACAGCAACGCAGCATGTGCATTGTGTCCTCTTCAGATGATATGACATTCAGAAAAATAAATCAAATGGGGTTTACTTTATGTAACCTCTGTTCAACAGTATTTATTGTGCTACTAGCTCAAACTTCCTCATAATCGGAAATTGGTGACCAAGAGAATAGGGAATATTCACTTGGCATAAATACCTCTTTACCGGTGGGTTCTCTCAATACCCAGGAAATTCATGTAGGAGTGTTGTTTACAGTTTTATGTTGGGAAGATAAAGCTTGTGTGTTTCTGAAGGCATTTACCAAAATGGCTTTCATTATTCAAGGGAATACAATTTAATGTGAGAAGGAGTTCTCAGTATGGAGATATCAATTGCCTCTCTTTTTAGATTAACCATCAGACTCCTGTGGATACATTGTGTTTGTTCTTCTGGTATAGACTCATGTTAATGCATACCCACTCCAAACTCATCGGCATGGCTTTTTTTGTAACAAAAACAAAACAAAACAAAACAAACCCACCAAAACTATTCCAGAAATGTTGAAAACTCAAATGACTGCCCTATAAATGTAGGCACATTATCAGAAATTGTTACTTCTAGTCTGCACAGAGGGGTACATAGAGCATTAAACTTGTTCTTCTCCCTTTCTGGGGTTTTAATGACATTCTGAAATACTATTTAAGGGGAGATTACTAGAGGATAAAATCAATATCTCTACACTTTTACCAATCTTAACACAAAATCAACTAAGGAACAGCATAAGAGTTATTAGGTTTCCTCTGCATTATTTTCCAAGCTTGACAATAAACTATTATTACTTTATAAAAAATGCATTAGCACCAGCCCAGTGAGAAGCCACAGAATGGCACATTTCCTTAACTACAGAAGTGCAGTTTACTGTTGGTCAGTGTGTAATGAACCCCTTTTGACTAATGGGTGTGTTTGTGTGTGTGTGTGTGTGTGTGTGTTGAAACTTGCTTATGCCACATGTTCCGTTAATTGAATAAAGCATAGAAAATAATGCATTATTGCTTAGTTTGAAAATGGTTTTACTTCTTCTGCAAGAAGTTTTGTTTTTCTTTTGTGCTACCTATACAGAACATTTCAAGTTGATAAAGACAAGGTGATTTATAATTATGTGTGCATGTGTCCAAGCAGGTGGTAGTGTGTTCATTGGGGAGAGTTTGTCAAACACAAAGTATTAACAGTAGGGAAAATGTTACTCGTGGAAATTTAATGGTCAGATGTCATCACAATTTTTATGTAACTTTGGAAATGCTTCAAAAGCAACAGAGTCCTTTTAATTATTCATAATTTGAATGGAATAAAAGATGTGATTATCGTTTTGGAAGTAATGAGACAGCCCAAAGTACTACATTAACTTGTGGTCAGAAATTCCACTCTCCAGAACTATGGAAATGCCTGTATGTAAATATATACCTACTCCGTGCTGTTTTGTTTATACTGGAACAATTGAATTTTCTTCTCTTCATTGTTTCTTAATTTGAATAACTTCATGTTCTTGTCTCTCATGAGACCTGTCCTACTTTTGTGAATTTCTTTTTTGTGTCCTACTTGGATTTCATAATTTCTCTCTCAGTAAATCCAATAGTCAATACTCAGGCCTCATTGCATTGTGTTTGTCCATAGTACATGGCAGATATTCTTCTCTTTCTGGTTGTTTGATTTCCAGAACAAGTTTCACTCATAATTTGATTACTTCCTATTACATTCCCATTGTTTTGTAACAAGGTACTATAAACTTTGTGGTTTAAAATGATACCAGCGTATTTTCTAGCACTTTCTCTAGGAGAGGGATCTAACTCAGGGTCTCCTGGCTAAGGCTGGAGGTACTTTCTCAGCTGTGGGTTTAATAGGGAATATTCCACTTCAGAATCATTTACGGGGTCTGAACTGCTTCCTTGCTGCGTTAGGCCTGAGAGCACTGTTTTTGGCCTGGCTTGGGGTCACTCCCTCCTCTAAAGTTATTTTTGGGTTTTTTGTCTATGACTTTTTCCAAACCTCCTCAAAATATGGCTACTGATTCTTCAAGGTTAATGGAAGAATATCTCACTTGTTTAGTCCTTTGTTGACTCTCCCTTCAGAGATGATTGGACTTTCTTTTGGAGGGCTTGCTTGGTTAGGTCAGGCCCACACAAAATGGTATCATTTTTGATTCTATATATCTGATTAAAAAGTTAAAGTTGCACCTGCTAATTCCTTCACTTTGGCCATACAATGTAGCCTGTCAGAGGAGTGAAATGCAATCATACTTACAAATCCCACCTAGAGTCAAGGAAGGGAGATCATGTAGGGTGTTTCTTTCCCAGAAGTAGGAATCGGGGGTCCCTCTTGGAATTCCAGCTACCATTCTTCCACATCCTCTGCTACCTGCCCGACAGGTGGGTGCACTAGGTTTCATTTTCGTCCCTCTGTTCATGCCCTAGATGATCACACCATGCTCCTCTACTTGCAGAGTAACAATGCTGATGAATCTCAAATCTCAGTCCTCAGCCCCTGATTCATTCTTTGCATGAGGCTCATACATCCAGCTATGTATCTCACTTGGGCATATAATAGACGTTTAAATATTAACAAATCCAAAACTGACCTCTAACCATTCAGATATGTTTATTTTATGATATTGTCTTTAATTCTTCAATTTTGACAGCTCCTATTAAATTGCATCATTTTTTCTATCTTTATGTGCACAATGTTTTTGTAAAATTCTTTTTATTGAACTTTTCTTCTGTATCTGCTTTACAGACTTGCCATTCTAGATTAACCCTTTCATCTCTGAACCCTTTCATGCTCCTTTACCTTGAGTACTGGGTACCGAATATGGTAAAAAACATAAAATAGAAGAACATTTTTGTGCTATCTTGTCATTATAAGTAAAAATGGTCTGTGGTGGCCTCAGTGCTTTTGAGGAACTAGTCACTTTTCTGTTCTAATTTTGTTGTCTTTCTTGTATAGATTCTCCTAAACCTTAATAATACTGTAAAAATTCTGTGCACCCCACAGAGTTCTTATTAAATGAGAGGTGCCCTAGTCTCCTCCCTAACATCTAAGACCCTTACATGTATGCATAAATTCACGACTACTCAATCTCACCTTAAGGTCTCTCCTTTCCATTTCTTTGATATTTTCATGCTTCCTCTCCAGTGGCTTGTTTCCTTAACTGATAAATGTGTACAGAAATATTGCCTCTAAAAGAAAATGATGGAAAAACACCTTCTTTGTCTTTGAGTACTTTTCCACGTGCTACTTTGATTTTCTTATTCACTATAGAATATGTTATCATGAAAGATGCTTTATTTAAATTTTTGTTTTCTGATTTATCTCACAGATCTCTCAGATCAGACTTTGGTTAACACAACACTACTAAATTGCTACTCTCAAGTCGTTAACAATGCTAAGTATAAAATCCAACAGACAGTTTTCATCTCTCTCTGCTTGCGTCTGATTACTTCTTTCTTCTTGAAACAGTGTATTGTTTTGGCTTAGTTCTACTTCTACCTCTTCATTTTAGTTTCCTCAGAAATTTATATCCTCCTTCTGATCTCTTAGCTTTTTCTTTATTATAACCACCTTATAGATCATCCTGTATTCCTACATCTGTAACTACATCAAATAGCATGGTGACCCTGAAATACAAACTTATTTTTTCAAATGTTCTTTTAAGTTCTAGATCTTTAATATCACTCTAGATGCCAGACAGAACAAAAAAAAAATTAAATCTTACATGACTCCCTTTTCTTCCTTTCAGCAAACTTTTCATTTTGTAATTCTGATTTTGACTTAAACCAGTTATAAAGATGAAAACTTGACAACCTTTTCACTTTTAATTTATTAAACTAGTACCTTTGGGTATGTATCTCATGGTATACATGGTCTGTACCAAATATTGACAGATCATTAGTGAACAAAGATTTTTTTTTTTGAGACAGGGTCTCGCTTTGTAGTTCAGGCTGGCCCTAAGCTCACTCTGTAGCCCAGGCAAGCCTTGAACTCAGCAATCCTCCTGCCTCTGCCTCCTGAGTGCTGGGATGACAGGCGTGAGCCACCACGCCCGGCACTGTGGTATGTGGTACTGATTGCTGGTGGGTGTGAGTCACCATGCACAGCATTGCTTTATGTGGTTACCAGGGATTGAACTCAGGACCTTGTGCTTGCAAGGCAGGTGCCAGAACCACTGAGCTAAATCTCTGGTCCTGTGAACAAAGATTATTTTTTTCCCATTCTAGATCTTATAGTCTAGTGAGACACAAAAAGAGGTGAGCATTTAAACCGCTAATTACATCTTTGGGATTATCCTGGGGAAGAGAGCACTAGGCTGAGTTGGAGCATAGTGATGAAAAGGCTAACCTGAAAGGAATGATGAGGAGTGGTCTCTCTGGGGTGGGGAACAGGAGGGTGTAGTAAGATCTTTCTTAGTGGACAGGGTTCACAGGTTCACAAGCACAAGACAGTTGGGCCTTTTTCGGGGCGGACAAGTTTCCAGGAGGACATTCAGTGAATGAGTGATTGCCTCTACCCAAGAGATCACCAGACGATAGTTCTAGCCTGCCCTTCGTGTTTATTCAAATGGAACCTCAGAGACTTCTAAGACTCCCCCATTCCCCACCATCCCCAAGCACTCAGCACTTTGTGCCTGCGTCGTTCTTATCATGTCTCCTTCAGTGCTTTCTCTCTGATTCCTCCCATACTATCTGGAACTCCAGCTTAGTAATTAGCCACATCACATGTATCTTAAAAATCATCTCCACACCTTTTTATATCATCCTGTTTGAATTAAAACCAGATTTTCTACTGATACCATTGTTTCCCAGGAAAACCCAAAACGGATGCCTTTCCTTCACTGCCAGTGGGGCTTGTTCTTCACTGCTTCTGACCAGCGTGTCTCCCTCCTTCTCTGTCACCTCCCCACTGACGCCTTTGAAGCTCCTTTTACAAGTATATATAGCTCTTGACTCTTCTGTGATTCAATTATTTCCAGGACCTTAAACTATAGATTCTCAAGTTATCTGTTTGTTCACCACCCTGTTTCCAAGTGCCTCTCTGTACCCCACCCAGTTGGTCCAGTCCAAGGCATATCCTGTCCATGTTATTAGTAGCATAGTAGAGTTGGGT
>PVIC010056176.1:0-10983 GCA_004025085.1 Thryonomys swinderianus
AAAAAAAAAAAAAAAAAAAAAAAAAAAAAAAAAAAAAAAAAAATAAAAAAAAAAAAACCAAAAAAAAAAAAAAAAAAAAAAAAAAAAAAAAAAAAAAAAAAAAAAAAAAAAAAAGAAGAAAAGAAGGAAAAGCCTCAAATTCATGTAATGAAGAAGGAAAAGGGGGAAACCTCACCAGAACAGATCCAACAGAAATTCAGAGGATATTCAACATCTCCTTCAGAAATCTGTACTCCAATGAGATGGCAAATGCAAAAGAAATGGACAGATTCCTAGACACATACAATCTTCCAAAGTTGAATGAAAAAGATATAAAAATTCTAAACACCCCAATATCTATCAGTGAAATTGAAAATGTAATTAAAAACCTACTGATGAAGAAAAGTCCTAGTCCTGATGGCTTCTCTGCTGAATTCTACAAAACTTCTACAGAAGAGTTAATGACACTACTTCTGAAACTCTTTAATGGAACTGAAAGAGAAGCAAGACTCCTAAACTAATTCCTCAAAGCAACTCTTATCTTGATTCCAAAAGCACAGAAAGACTGAACCAAGAAAAAGAACTACAGTTCAATCTCTCTAATGAATATAGATGCAAAAATCCTTAATAAGATACTGGTAAACAATACAGAAGATCATCAAGTCGATCATATACCCTGACCAAGTTGGATTCATCCCAGGGATGCAAAGTTGGTTCAACATACTCATATCAATAAATATAATACACTGTATTAACAGAGTAAAGGACAAAGGCCACATGATCATCTCAGTAGATGCAGAAAAATCATTTGACAAAAATCCAACACCCATTCATGATTAAAACCCTACAAAAAATTGAAAGTCTTTATCTCAAACTGATAAAAGCTATTTATGATAAAATGACAGCCAGCATCATACTAAATGGTCAAAACCTGAAATCTTTCATTTTAAGATTAGGAACAAGACAAGGATGTTGACTATTACCACTCCAGTTTAAAGTAGTTTTATAAACACTAGGCACAGCAATTAGACAAGAGAAAGAAAAGGAATAAGAGAGATAAGGAAGGTACTACAACCTCTGTGGAATTCAGTGTGGAGATTCCTTACAAAACTAGGATTAGAGGTCCCATTTGACCCTGCTATTGCCCTGCTAGGAATATATACAAAAGAATTAAAAGAATCATATCATAGTGACCTATATGCACCTATGTTCATAGCAGATCAATTTGTGATAGCTCAGTCTTGGAAACAACCCAAATGCCCATTAAGTGGAGACTAGATAAAGGAGATATGGTTTTTCTGTAAAATGGAATATTACTCTACTATAAAGAATTATAGGTTTGGGCCAGGGATTTAACTCAATGCTTATGCCACCTGCCTAGCAAGCACAAGGTCCCTGGCTCAATCCTGGTAACCACATACAATGATATGATTCTTGGGCGTGGTGACTCATGCCCACCAGCAATCAATACCACAACCCCACAGTGCTGGGCGTGGTGGCTCACACCTATAACCCCAGCACTTGGGAGGCAGAGGCAGGAGGATTGCTGAGTTCAAGGCTTGCCTAGGCTACATAGTGAGCTCAGGGCCAACCTGAACTATAAAGCAAGACCCTGTCTCAAAAGAAAAAAAAATGATAGGTTTGAGTCATTTATACTCAAATGAATGTACCTTCAGGACATACTCATAAGTGAAATAAATAGGTCACAGATGTGTAAATATTGTATCTGTTCTCTGGTATAAGAAACTGAAGATGTTAATTAGTTCTAGACAGTATGATGAATATTGTGAAATAGAACATATTCAAAGGGAAATGTGGTGGAGAAGTGAATAATGGGGGTAAAGAAAAAAAATGTGATAGTAATAAAAAAGGAAAAGAAAACATATATGTAGGGTGTTGGGTTGTGGGGTGGGTAGGGGAATGGTGAAAAAATGAGAATTAAATTGTGTCATATACCGGTACAAATTTCCAATATTGAGTGTGATCATGATGTGTATATACACTGTACCAATAAAGATAAAAATAAACTAAAAAAAGGTAAGGAAGAAGTTAAACAATGTTATATGTTGCTATGAAGTGTGAAAAATACTGAAAAACAAATTTATCTAGGGGCATCCAGGAAAGCTTCCTCTAGGAGCTGGTATTTACACTGGGCCTTCATGTCTGAAAGGGTTGCAGCTCAGGTCTGAAGTTGTCCTTCAGGAAGAGGATCAGAGTCAAGAGATATGTATAGGTACAAATTGCCAATGAGGAATATGATCATGATGTTTTCCTAAAATGTACCAATAAAATCAATTTATTAAAAATAAAAATAAATATAAATTTATTAAAAATTTATTAAATTATTAAATTTATTAAAATAAATATAAACATAAAAAGGCCACATTAAATAATTGAATTGGCAGATTTTATATTCCATACATTTTATTGGTATATTTTATATACATATCATGATCACACTGAACATTGAGAATTTGTGCCAGTATATGACACAACATAATTTGCATTTTCCCATTCCCCTACCCACTCTACAACCTCCCACCCCCTAAATACATAAACTTTGTTTCCCTTTTTTTAACCATCACATTTTTTCTTTCCCCTCGTTACCTACTCCTACTCCCATTACACTTTGAATGTTTTCTATTTCACAATATTTATCATACAACCTACAACTAATTTGCATTTTCAGTTTCTCATACCGGAGAACAGATACAATATTGACACATCTGTGACCTATTTATTTCACTTATGAGTGTGTCCATTTGAGTATAAATGACTCAAAATTATTATTCTTCATGGCAGAGTAATACTCTGTTTTATTTTTAACCCCCCCCTTCTTCATTCCATCTCCATTTGATGAGCATTTTGGTCTTTTCCAAGGTTTAGCTATCACAAACTCAGCTGCTATGAACATGGGTGCACATATGTTGCTGTGATATGAATCTTCTAATTCTTTTGTGTATATCCCTAGCAGTTGAATAGCAGGGTCAAATGGGACCTCTAATCCTAGTGTTTTGAGGAATTTCCACACTGATTCCAATAGTGATTGTACCAGTCTACATTCCCACCACCAGTGGGGAAGGGTTCATTTCTCCCCACAGCCTTACCAGCATCTGTTGCTGGGTAATTTTAAGAGAGCAGCCATTCTTTGTGGAGTGAGATGGAATCTTAGTGCATCTCTCATCTGCAGGAATCTCATCTGTATCTCTCGAATGACCAGTGATGTCAGGCATTTCTTCATATATTTCTTAACAGCTTTTATATCTTCCCTGAAAAGAATCTGTTTATTTCAGATGCTCACTTTTGAACTGGATCTTTAAATTGGGGGCAGGGGCTGATTTTTTTTAAAGTTCTTTATATATTCTAGACCATAGTCCTTTGTCTAAGAAACAGCTGGTAAAATTTTTTCCCACATTGCTGGTTGTCTTTTTGCTCTGCTGGTGGTTTCTTTTGCTGTGCAGATTTTTAAAATAGAACTCACCCATTTCTTGATTCTTTCCTGTAGCTTTCATGATACAGAGGTTTTGTTCATAACATCTTTCCCTAAACCAGTGTCTCCAAGAGTTCTACCTAACCTGTTTTGCAGCAGGTTTAGAGTTTCTGTTTAAATATTTAGACCTCTAATATGCTTTGATTTTAGAAGTTAGCAGATGTTTTTAAAAGTAATTCATTCCATCTTTCTCATAAGTAATTTTAAGAGTATTGAAAATGTTTTTAGTTGACCACTTAAATTTCCTTATAGGAATCTATACTTAAAAAGTCACAATTATGAAAACAGAGTTTTGTATAGCAATATTTTGTAGCATTATTTTGTGTATAAACAATTTTAAAAAGTTTGTTAATGCATAAACAGCATACAATAAGCTGCATATATTAAACATGTTCAGTCTGATCATTTTCTTTTTAAAATGTTTCTTTCTTCTTCTTTTTTTTGTTTTTTTGTTTTTTCATAGACAGAGTCTCATTTTGTAGTTCAGGCTGGGCCGAAACTCACTCCGTAGCCCAGGCTAGTTTCAGACTCACAGGAATCTCCCAACCTCTGCCTACCAAGTGGTGGAATTACAGGTGTGAGTCACCATGCCTAGCACTGGGGTATGTGGTTACTGGGGATTGAACTAGGAATTTAGTCCTCTGAGGAATAGCCAATAAAATTTTTTTTCTCATTCTGTGGGCTTCCTCTTCACTCTCTGGAAAAAGCTTGGACAAAAGAAGGTCGAAGGCCTCACTCAATAAATTCTGACCCCATGCTGGTGATTAATGATAGAGGAGTTTTTGCATCTTGATGGATCAAGATGCAAATATTAGGGACCTAATATTTGTTTTTTAAAATTTGAATATTTATTAGTACATTATATATACACATCATGATCATACAAAATATTGAGAATTTGTACCAGTATATGACACAATTTAATTCTCATTTTTCCCATTACCCTACCACCCGCACCCCTATTTACATAAGCTTTGTTTCCCTTTTTTTTTTAAATTACCATCACATTTTTTCTTCCCCTTGTTACTTACCCCCACACCCCATTTCCCTTTGAATATTTTCTATTTGTTTGGAGGTCTATGCGGCTTGCTGAGATAGGCTTTTGGACCCCTAACGTGAAAATGGAGATTGTAATATCTACATCATAAAGTATATGTAACAATTGAATATGATAATGCAGGTGAGGGCTTTTCAGCATAGGGCTTGGCACTTTCGTGGTCTGCAGCCTAGTGTATGTGACTCTGGCTTTGTTAATACTGTAATGGGCACATTTTCTATCAACAGTCCTTTGAAGCAGTTTTTTTCCTTAATTCTCACATTACAAGGAAACATTTTTTTTTTTTTCTTTTTGGAGACAGGGTCTCGCTTTGTAGTTCAGGCTGGCCCTGAGCTCACTATGGTGCCCAGGCAAGCAGCCGCGAACTCAGCAATCCTCTTGTCTCTGCCTCCCAAGTGCTGGGATTACAGGCGTGAGCCACCACGCCCAGCATTATATGTGGTAACCGGGGATCGAACTCAGGTCCTTATGCTTGCAAGGCAGGCGCCGGAACCACTGAGCTAACCCTCCGGCCCACAAGGAAACATTTTGTTGTTGCTGTTTTCCTATGACTACCAACACCCCCCACCCCACCCCCCACACAACAAAACAAACAAAACAAAACCTAGTCCATCAAATTATTTCTGTATCCACTCCTTGGCTTTTATGCAGAAACCATCATATTTCTGATCAATAAAGAGTTCAACGAAAGGTTCATTTATTCTCCCGTTAAAGAATCCCGCCACCAAAGAGTAGGCTTGTAGACCTTGTTATTTGCTTCCTTAAGAAAGTAGAGAGGGTGAAGCCAGAGGCGTGGCCTGAAAGCCCTTTTGCAGGCCTGGAATCCCACAGGGAATGGCAGGACACAGCCTTTTTCATCACCCACTCGAGCAAAACCCACCCTGTTTAAACTAGCGAGTGTAACCGCATAACAAGGATGGGCCTGGCGGGGCCAGGACAGGCGCGAGCTCTGGGTGTCCCGCGGCTCTCTCTCGCTCCCTCTGGCGCTCGCCGCCACACAGTGCCACATCAGCGACTGCTCTGCAGTTCCAGGTTCCTTACGAGGATGCAGGGAACTGGCCCTGTGGGCGGGGCTGCCCGAGGCCCACAGGAGTGTCGGTCCGCTCAGCCAATAGGTTGCAAATGCGGGGCCAAGGCTGCCAATGAGCGGGGGCTTCTTCCAGGCAAGGCGGCTCAGGCTTGCTACCCGCGGAGGGACCAGATGAGGCACATCTGGACAGCTGTGCTGGGAGACAGTGTGGCCTCTTCAGGGGCAGGACGTCACCTAGGCACGTCCCCCACGTCGTCTCCTTCTAGCTACTTATTATTTATTCAGTTTCGCCCAGAAGCAACCAGGACACCAGGCTTGAAACTTTTTCTCCCCCCACCCCCAGGAGAGAAGGGCTGGGCCCGTCCAACACATAGTTTAATTTTCAGGGGACTCTGGAATCAAAAGAACAGAAACAGCGACAAAAGCCCAGCGGCGGCCTGATTTTAAACTGGCAAAGTTAGAAAAATAAAGTTTGGGTAAACAGAGCAAGCTGGGTAAGTTTTGAAAACGTGCTGGATATCATGTTTCTCCTGCTGTGAACTCTGTCCTGTCTTCGCTGTTCTCACCAGCCTTGTCTCATTTCAAGAGAAAAAATATCTCTCGCTGAACACGCACTGCACAGACCCTTCACTTCCTCCTCATCTGCTTTGCGAACATGGAATTTTTTTGTGTCTGTTTTTATATTTTGGGGTGTGCTATTATAACATTTGCTGGGAATAAAGGTTTGGTATTTTGTTGTAAGCTGCTCGTAACTCCAAAGTTGAATGTCTGTTATTTATTTATTTTGCCCTGAGAGAACATTGTATACATTTTTAAAGACTGAAATCTTAATGCATCCTCCACTCCCTAGTTCAGTGGAAGACTGAGAAAATTATCTGGTTTTTTCAGAATTAACTTCTGCTTTCATTAACAGGAGGTTTGCTAGTAAGGTATTTAAAACTTGGCTTATGTATGGAATTGTTGGGTCTTTCAGTTAGACAATGTAATTGTAATCCACATATATGTTTTCTGTTTTCTCCTATCTCCACTGCAGGACCCAGATACTTTTAATATTATTAAAAAGTAAATACCTGACAGTGTATTTATCCATAAACTTATAATTTTATGTTTAACTTATAATTCTTTTTTGGTATGATTTTTTAAAAAAATTTATCTGTTTTGGTACATTGTATATACACACATCATATCATGATCACACTTGATATTGGGAATTTGTACCAGTATATGACAATTTAATTCTCATTTTTCCCTATGCCCCTACCCACCCCATAACCCCCCACGCCCTAAATACGTGTTTTGTTTCCTTTTTTTATTACCATCACGTTTTTTTCTTTACCTTTCAGTAGTCACACCTCTACCACAAAGTGATATTCAGTGATTGTTAATAAACAGTGAGTGTTATATGTCACTGTTTTTTGCAAATATTTCTGGTTTTAGAAATGGAATAATGGAAAACGTCGAGCTATGGGGAGATCTGACCAGAACTGCTTTTTAATTTCTGGCTCAGAAAGCACTAGGTTGGAATTTGTCACTGAAATTATATGTTGTAGAATACGTTTTTGATTCAGAAAGGTAATGTACATAAAAGGGTAAAACTGAAGTGATTTTTAAAGATGTTGGGTGAGAAGGAATATTGCCGCAGAAAAGCAACGTTCAAGGAGAGCTGTTCAGTTTCAATTCAAAAACTCATAGTGTGACCTGGGGCAAGTTATTTGGCCTATCTGTGCCTCAGTTTCCTGTTCTATAATGTGCTAACATCATAGCAGTACTCTCGGGGACCGAAAAGACTGAGTTCACAGAGGAATCACACCTAGAAAAGTGTGCTACTTGTACTCACGGGCTGTGGTCTTCCTTCCCAGCTTTCCTCACTGCACACCAGTTTCCCCAGTAGCCGGTCTGACCACTGTGATAGAACTGGCACTCGGTGCTGCCCCCTGGGCAGCACCCCTGTGAGAGACGGCACAGAGGAGCGAACCTTTCATGGGAAGTGAGGTGGAACTGATGAAGGGCCTCACGTCTAGAAGATTCTGGGTATCCTGAGCATAGTTTGAAAAGCCACTTTATTGTATGATGGCTTTACAGGAGAGTTAGCATTTCTGGAAAGCACTTCGTGAGTTGGTTTTAGTTGGGATGGGAGGCGGAGTGATGACAGAGCGGCAGTGGCTTTCTAGGAGTAAAGAGAAACGGAGAGAAACCCAATGGCTGCCAGATGTGGAGCTCTGCTGGGGATTCCAGGGCAATCTGAGGAAAGCTAGTGGAAGGAAAGGTTTGCAAATGGGATAAACACGGCATAGGGAGGGGAAAGATGGGGAAGAATAGGGGTGAGAGTTGGATAGGTGGAAGGTGGCGAGCTGAGCTGGCAGTAGTTATGTAGAAGAGCAGTTTCTGGAACAGTCTATGTCTCAGGTCCCTTCTCTACTCCTTGCCCGGCATGCTTTCCTCGCCCGGTGCCCAGCTTCAGCGACCTCCCCTCAGTGGGGCAGGCAGCGCTGGGCAGCGAGTCAAAGCCGGAAGTTCTGAATCCGTTCTTCGGTGGCCGTCTCGGAGCTCTGTGTGACGGTCGGAAGCGCTGAGCTGTTGAGTAGACGCTTTGTGCTAACAGAATCCTCTGACCTGGGCGTGCGTCTTACAACCATCCACTTCCTTGCGTCCATCGTGGCGGAACCACTTTCTCATCCTGGATATGAGTCATCCCAAGTAGTCACGTTAATACTCTCAATTTTGTAATTTAAATGTATACTTTAATAATTTATTCTTGTACTATTATAATGTGTTAATGTAAATGATACTTACGTTTGCACCTACGTTTGGGGTTCTCTTGCCTTCTCTTTCTTGCGCCCATTGGGCTCTAGCAGAGATTCGTGCCCTCATGTGCTCCTGACCACCTGGCTGACCTCAGGCAGGACATGGAGCCACTACAGCTCTGTGTGCCATCTTCTGTGAAATGTCCTCTAAGGGCTTTTTCTCTTGGATGGTTATTTATTCTTCTTTTTCTTCTTCATACAACAGTCTGTTGTTCACAGTCTGTCACAGTCTGTTGCTCAGGGACTTGGATCTATCTATATCTATATCTATATCTATATCTATATCTATATCTATATCTATATCTATCTATCATCTATCACCTATTATCTATCTATCTATCATCTGTCTATCTATATCATCTATCTATATATCATGACCACTTAACACAGCAGATGTTGTTCTGAGTGTTTTATATGTCTTATTCCATGGCTGTGAGAGTTGGTACCTGTTTCTGCTGGCTTTTTTTTTTTTTTTTTTTGAGACAGGATCTCACTTTGTAGTTCAGGCTGGCTCTGAGTTCACTATGTAGTCCAGGCAAGCCTCGAACTCAGCAATCCTCCTGTCTCTGCCTCCCGAGTGCTGGGATTACAGGCATGAGCCACCACGCCCGGCTCTGTCTGGCTTTTATGAGTGAGGAGGCAGAGCGGTGATCTGTAGTGATCACAGTGAAGTCCAAGGAATAAAGATCACTGGAGACAGAGGCACGTTTGGAGAAGCAGAGTTGATAACAATTGGACAAAGGCTCTGGAATATCAGCCTAAGTCTTGTTTATGAGATGCCCTCCGCACTGAGACTGGGAACACGTCACTAGTTTAACAGCTGTGTCTCACTGCAGGCACATATTGTCTTTTGTTTGCATGGAACCTACCACAATACCTGGACTTGTAGACACTCAATGAATGCCAGTTAAATGACTGTCCCATTTAAGAAAGGAAGTTGTAATCATGGTATTTTTAAAATAAAAAATACAGAAACTATGAAATTTTCCAAGGCTTGTTTAAAAAAAATGGGGTACATGTGAGGTAAACTTTGCATTTTTCTTTCTTGGGCATCTTTTTTTTGGGGGGGGGCAGAGGCTTGGGGATAAAGTTTTTCATGATGAAAGTCAGGAAAGGGCTATTTTATGTGTAAGATTATTACTTACACTCAGTATGAATTTGAAATTTTCCAGAGAATTCATTCTTTAAATATTTTTAGATAGTGAATCAACTTTTAAATATTAAAATATTTTAACTTGCTCTTTATTTCATTACTTGAATGTTCTCACCCTTTTCACTGTAGCATAAGAACTAAGCAAGCACATAGGTTTTCTAGTTCGACTGTGAGGGGTTTGGATCCCAGGTCTGCTTCTTGGGAGTGTGACTTGGAGCAAGTCATTTTCTCTGGGATGCTTTTTTATCCACACAACGGGGCTGTCCAAATGAATTAACAGGGAAAATGCATGGAAAGCATTTTAACATAATGTCTGCTTCATAGCAAAGACTAAGTATAAATAATCTTTCATTGTAGTGTTTTTATAAATATATCCTAAATATGTATTTAGTGTGTGATACACATTTATACTTATATAGTTATATGTGTCTATGTTTATATATTATGCATACTTTTTTTTGAGACAGTCTCGCTTTGTAGTTCAGGCTGGCCCTGAGCTCACTATGTAGCCCAGGCAAGCCTCGAACTCAGCAATCCTGCTGCCTCTGCCTCCCGAGTGCTGGGATTACAGGCATGAGCCATCATGCCTGGCACTGTGGTATGTGGTATTGATTGCTGGTGGACATGAGTCTCCACACCTAGCATTGTATGTGCTTACTGGGGATTGAACTCAGGACTTTGTGCTAGTGAGGCAGGCACTAGAACCACTGAGCTAATCCTCCAGCCCTGTTAAAAACTTTTTAAGGGGCTGGAAGTGGTGGCTCATGCCTGTAATCCCAGCACTTGGGAGGCAGAGGCAGGAGGATTGCTGAGTTCCAGGCTTGCCTGGGCTACATAGTGAGCTCAGGGCCAGCCTCAACCACAAAGCGAGACCCTATCTCAAAACAAAACAAAGCAAAAAAACCCAAAAATCATTTTTAAGGGGACAACTGAATGGCATTAAATGCATTCACTTTATTTGGAGTCATTGCAATCATTTATTCCCTGCAGTTTTCATTTCTTGAGCTGAAAATGGTATACTTGCCAGGTAAACGATATTCAACTGTATGTGGATATCACTTTTTGTATATCCATTCATCCACTGGTGGTTGGACTTGAGTTCTTTCCATGTATGGTGGTTAATTTTATGTGTCAACCTGACTAGGGCATAGTACTCAGTTGGCCAAATATTATTCTAAGTCTTTCTGGGAAGATATTTTTAAATACAATTTGCATTTATATTGATAGGCTGAATATTCTGTTTATAATGTGGGTGACAAGCAGCCCAAATGCCCATCAATAGGGGATTGGATTAAAAAAAAATAAAATAGAGTACTACTGTGCCATAAAGAATGATAAACTTGAGTTAAATGGATATACCTTGAAGACATACTCAAATGGATATACTTTGAGGACATACTCATAAGTGAAATAAATAGGACATAGATGTCCCACATCATTTCTCTGGTATAAGGAACTGAAACTGTCAAT